>BMAW01008637.1:43988-108961 GCA_019974015.1 Nephila pilipes | reverse complement strand
AAAAAAAAAACTATAATCAGAAAGAAGCATAAAAAAGCAAAACAAAAACATATCAAACTCAAAAACATTATACATATATTAACAAGATATTATTATATATTACACATGTGATGTTTTTTTCATTGCATATAATCATGAAGCCAATATGTTTACAAAAAATACCACAGAGATATTTTAATATGGTGCTTTAATATGCTCATTAAAACTACTAAAAATTTATTGCAGTTTTTAGACTAAAAATTAATGCATATAAATACTTTAAGAACCATATATGTATTATATTAAAAAAAATGCTACATTAATCCTGATAATTTAAGGCTACTTTTAAGGATTAAGAAATTGGAAGGGGGGAATACAAGATTGAATTTATAATTGTTCAGTATATTTTCATTGAAACTATGTGAAAATTGTATATAATGTTTGGGTTTTTTACATTAAGAATGATCCAAAATGCACAGGAAGTATTTGAACAACCACAATGGGTAAATGACAATCAAATTAGTGCACACTTCCTTAAATATAGAGTTTCGATTTCTGAAAAAAAAAATTAGATCACCTAATGATCTTTAAATTGCAAAATGACACTGGTGCAGGTAATTTTGCATAATGACAACCATACTAAACTATTACCAAAATGAAGATTAATGTGTAGTAATTGAACATGAAGTAACACAAACAGAAATTGAATTAATAAAAAAAATGACATCTAAGGAATTAATAAATTTACTGCAATCACTTGTGAATCAAATGAAAGCAAATATGACTTGACATGTCATTTACTACCTTGCATTTAATACACAACAGACTCCAATTGAGAAATGAAACTTCTCCTGAAATTCTGTCTTAAAAGACAGCAAGTTTGAAATGTTACCTTGATAAACATGGTTTTTTAAACACCCTTGTAGTCCAAAGTAACAAGGCGTGATAATGGGTAATTAGCATAGCCAAGAGATTGGAAAAAAATCTGGTAATCACTTTCTCCAATAAATGTTGGTTGCAATAAAGTACATAAAAGTCTACTAATATGACACAATGTACCATCTTGCATTAAGATTAAGGGGCAAGACAATTCCTTTTTCAAAGAAGTAAGATCCAATAATGAATTTTGATATCAAGCCATACAACACTGTTTGTTTAGAATCATGCAAGAGAATGTACTACATACTTTGTCAAAGCCACTTATCATATACCAGCCTTTGAACCCCGAGCATTGTAGAAATCTTTTCCTCACATCCAGATTACAATGGATTTGGAATATTGATTGTTTATCAATGTCACACTTAGAAACAACACAAGGGCTACTGGTGAAGGACCTTATAATTCTGAAAAATGCTCCAGTTACCTGAGAGTTCTTTAATATTGGATATCTCAGAGGTAAAGATTCAAATAATTCCACAGAGTTCAACTATTTTTGAATAAAATACTTTCAAAACCCATGGTATTGCATACAAATTACTGCTGCAACATAGATTTTTTGTTACCAATGCCATGATTGCATTATCTATATCCTTTCTACCAGCCTCATTCTAAAGGATGGCAAATTTTCCGATCTTCTCAAAAACCAAAGATTTGTGATTCATAATAATTAAAACTCATTTACACAAATCCTTCTTGACTTGTTAAATATGGAGTGAATTAAAGGTTATTGAAGCAAGAGCCAGATGTGGCCATGCTGCGCCAAACAAGATTTATAACTGGTCTAGATGTGAAAAAATTAAAGAAAAGACACAAATTGATTGACAAGAAGGAGGGTTGAAAATAGAGAAGGATCGCTAGGGTAACCCAGGAGAGGGTAACCTGTGTTTACTGAAGATAGTAAACCCCATGGGAAAGAAAAAGATCACTAGGGGTCATCATGCCCGTACTCACCTGAAGATAAGTCCCTGAGGTCCCCTGACATAATTCCCAGGGGTAGAGTGTCTGGCTATACCCCCAGACGCTGGGTACCCATTTTAGTCGCCTCTTACAACATGCATGATCTACAGTGGGACTATTCTGTCCTTCCCAGTCACCACATGGGTATGTTAAATATGGAAGAAGCATTATCGTTTCATTCGCAAACTATGTTGCTTTTTATTCTACATTAACTTTTATCTTAGCAATAAATATTTAATTTATAAATTACCAACATTGTACCTAAACTTTTTTTACAGCAGTCACAATGTGAACCGTTTTTTATTTCAAAAATTAAAACCAATAACTTACAAAAGCTTAAAAACTAAATTTGGTTACAATTCACCAAACAACTTTTTCCTATAGAGAGACTAAAACACCTACTACTTAATTTTAAACATCAAGGTATATATATATATATCATTAATATCGACAACAAAAAATATTATTTTGATCTTTGACGGAAATTTATAATTTCATCTATTCAGCTAGGGTATGCAATTATTCATGATTGCAAATCCCACAGAAAAGGTAAAGAATCACTATACTGATGCTAAATATTCAGCCATACTTGATGGATTGATTGTTTATGTCAAATGCACTTCGGAGCAACTTGAGGGCTATTAATGATGGTCCTCATTATTTTGAACTTCGAACAAGGACAACACCTGATCTGGCATCACCGAACTCCCACACCACACCAAGGGAGAAAGAGCCTCAAAAGATTTAAAATGCATTAGTCCCACAACATGGCATATCTTCATATTATCAGGCTTGAACCCATGACTTGATTGAACTAACACCAGTCACCAGCTCACAACCATGACCACTGTGCTACTGCAGCCACATGCCATACTTGAAGAGTAATGGAATTTAAATTTAACTGAAAAAAACTTACATCTGAACAACTTAAGGTCCCCTTTATGCAAAATTTTAAAAGTCAACAAAATCATAATTATTTTAAATGCATTTACCTAGGTTGTCTACAAGTTCTTAATATGCATAAATGTGCACTTTTTTAAGATGCTTTATATATATATAAAGTTACATCATGCTAAGCCATCAGATTTTTCTCTATTTCTCCCAAAGTTTTTTTTTTTTTTTTTTTTGTAACGACTAACTGGGAAGCTTAACAACTGGAGGTGTAATAAGCATTAAATTTCTTCAGAAAAATAAGTTATATTATATATATATATATATATATGCTGAACAATATTCATCTATTTTTGCTCTACTCATCTACAACTTTTCACTTCTTTTAAAATACTTTGATTCAAAGATAGTTTTTTATGAGGTATAATACATAAATCTAAAAAACACTTTTCAACGGTTGATTCATTTTTGATTTAAATTCAGATAAACAGAAAATATTAAATCATGTTTTCTGAAAAGAATTAATATAATTCATTTGACACTATAAAAAAAAAAGAGCGAAATCATTTAAAGAATTATTTTGTTTTAATATATGTCATCCAACAAGTTATATTTGTCACCATAATTTATTCAAATCCTTTTTCATATTAACTTAAAATAGTTATACATGTAATACATAATTAATTTTTTTAAATCAGTTTTTTTTTTCCCCTACAGTAAGCCTAAAATAAATGCGTTAACTCTATTTAAATATATTAGTTCTTTTGGTCCACATAATTTCAAATGGAATTGTACAACATTCTACACCATGCATAGTGGTTTATCTAGATGTATTTTTTGTTTCCAACCAGGCATTGTGAAATACACTTTCTATTTTTGTAATCAGCTGACCAATAGCATGAGCTCTGATGCAAGAACATAATGGAAGATTGATTGTTAATTAATGTTGTACTAGGAAGCCACATGAAAGAGCTTGCAATTTTGAGCCTAGGTCAAGCAATGTGGATGACACCTGAATTGGCACCTCCCTCTCAAAACTTCCCCAACCATGTCAATGGTAGGACTTGGGACTTCAATAAAATTAATGCACATCAGCCCCATTATATGGGTGGGCTTTGGGACATCAGAATTTAAATCTGCAACTCGAAAAAAAAACAACGTCTGCTGCAAGTTCATAACCATGATCACTAGACTACTACAGCAGCTGCACAGAAATAGAATGAGAAGATATCATTATCAAAAATGGTTTTCAATCTGTAGAGAATGAGTTTCTGTTCCTTCAGTGAATTAATTTAAACTCCCTTCATTACTTTGTTTTTTTAAAATAAATATTAATACAAAACAAGGACGAAATAATTTTGGAGGAAGCATTTACAATTAAGAAAAATAATTTGGTAAATTAGATGAGATTCTTAGATTTTTCTCACTTATTTGCTACAGTATTTTTAAATTTTCTTTATATTCTGAAAACTTGCTTAAAAATAGGAAGCATTACACATAATTAAACATTAACTTAATTTTCATTTACTATAATTATATAATGAGCTTTACAAAATTAGAATGCAATAGTATGTTTCAATACATTTCAAATGCTTTGAAAACTTACCCCAGTAAGACCAGAATGAGCCCTCGCTCGCATTACACTCGCTCTTTCCTTCTGAGCAGCATTTCTCTGAGCAAGCTGGAAGTTCTTTAGGGCTTCCGAAAATTGACTGGTTAATTTTTCTTTTAAAATTTTTCTTTTCTTCTGTTCAGTTGAAAAAAAATAATAAATAACAATTAGTAACTATGCATAGAGAGTATTGGTACAAATGAAAATTGAAAACTACACTCTCTGGTCAATGCCTTTTAAAATAAACGTTTTTTTTTTATTTAAATAATTTATTAATATACAACAGAGATGTTAAATATAATTGTTTTACATAATATCATTATTAATGCTTTACTTTTTAATTAATTTAAAAAGTGATGTAAAAAAATATGATGTGGAACTGAATAAATGGCATACATAAATATGCTTTTCTCATACATTAAACTGGATTAATAAATGAATGACTGATGTAGAAAATTGCCTACAATCAACTTAAGTTTCATATACATAAAAAGTATGTGCAATTTTTTAAAAAAAAATTATTTTTATTTTAGGGTTTTCTTTTTCTTGATTTTGAAACCTTTTGACATAATTTGAAAGAAACTCTCTTAATCAATAATACAATAAAATGAACTTTAAAAGAATATCTTTTTAAATGGATACTTCCCATAAAATGTTCAAACACAAAATAAAACATATCATTTCTATATACAAATAAATTTCATTCAAATTATTACGAGCAATAATATTAATCATGAAATATTTTGGTTAATGCCATAAAAGGAATATTTACAATATTAAATTTTAAGAAGAGAATATTATAAAAATAAGCTTTTTCTTTCTTGAATAGACAAACCAAATCCATTTTTGTTACACATACATTATCTCTATTAATCAAAACATGAATTCAGAATAACATTAATTCATAAGAGAACTAAAAAATTTTACTTACTTGGTCCGACAGATTTGGTGGGTTAGGTAAAAGAGACAGTTCTTTAAGAAAGTTGTTAGTATCTTTCACAAGTTGATTAGTATAGTGTTGCACTTGATGCCTGTAAAAATGTTTTGTTAAATATATTTTAAAAAACAGATAAAACCTGAAAATTATGCAATAAAATCTTATTTAATGAAATCTAATGAGAACTTTATAAAATACTTTAATAAAATTTAATAATATAATTTAAATAAGCCTACTATAAGTATTTATACATATTTTTATAATTTGATTGCAGATATTGCTTGAATATATTTAATGGGATTTCTTAACTTTTTAAGTCACATGCCAAACCTTGGTCTACTGAAAAATTTATGTAAAAAAATAATTTCAACAAATTTATTTTTAATAAACACATTTTATTTACCATTAATCTCTAAAAGTTAAGATATTTCTATATTTGGCTAGAACTATGGTAATTTTTCTTTTCTGCGAAGATTTACATAATAAATCAGCTTCTTCATATCTAGACAGATTTGATAAGTTTCAAAATTTATATAAACTAAGGAATAAATTATTAAAATTTAAAACTGCTTCACTAATAAAAGACTTCCTTCATTAAGTTAGGCTTGGTTTTATTTATTTTGTTGTTGTTAAGGGCAATTACAAAAACTTATTCAAATTTAGAGTTAAAAATAAAAAGAATTAAGATGTTAATTTGAAATATATATAACTACCTTTTGTATATATTTTTCGAATCTTAGATATATAACATTACTTTATTCAACTTATTGCACACAAATGAATTATTATTAAATATTCATATATTAGAGACCAAGAAAATAGCTTTAATAGAAATTACAATACAACATTAAAATATCCAATAAAATGTTAACAAATCAAGAATGAAGATATTTAAAAACATCACTTTTAAAATCATAATTTACTAACAATTGCGCTCTCAGGCTTTCACAATCTTGAGGTGTTCCAAGTTGGTTAACCATTTTCTGCATTGAGGCCACTATAAATAAAATTATTTTTTATACCAAAAAATAACCATAATAAAAAACTAAAGAATTAATAATTCATCATGGAAATTTTCAGCAATAAATGTAAAATAAATTATTTATATTATTCGCTTTATTCCAAACACATTGGATGCCTTATGAACTAATTTACAAAAATATATAACTTTTTACATCAGATTCATTTAAATGTATGAATGCATCACAAATAATGCTCATAATTCTTCTCTTCACGATAATAAAAAGAGAAACATTATGAACCTTTTTTAGAAGGTCACTTTTGCAGCCATTACTGCAATTAATATTGATATACATCCCCATCCTGTTGTAATGAGTTTCATTTTTTAACAGTTCCTATTTTATGTCACATGTGCTGTCTCTAGTTCAGCAGCAGGTTTTATTTTTAGCATGCACCAAGAATATCACTAGTTATGATTTAAATGAGTTGTCTTAGACTCAGTGAAACATGTTTTTGTTTCAGGGACGCAAGCAACTAGTAGTTCTAAGCTGTGCTCCCATTCAAATCCCAGGTCACTATTTCGTTGTTTAGTCTTTTCGACCAAGTGAAGAGGGATAAAGTTGACCTTGGAATGCCAGCAGGATTTCAAACCCTTGGCCACTGGGTCCAATGAAAACTTGACCTGCAACTTTTTTTCTGCACAACTAGGTTAAAAGAGACGTCCCTCTCGAGCTAATTATCAAGGTGTTTTAACATCTAGTATAGTTGTTGAAGAGATGCCACAAAATAAATGCATTCCACAGTATTCATAAATTTAAGAAGAAATTTGATGACTATATATGAGTGTATCAATTCTCTTGAACCATTATCCATAAAATTTAAAGATTAAACTATCAAGCTTTCAGTATTTAAATTTAATTCATCCATCATGCTTTCAATTATTAAAAATTTTCATCATTTTAAAAATTCAAAACCAAAAGTTTATTTAACAAAATGGATACAACAAACTATCAAAATAAATTATTGAAATAATAATTGCACAAGTTTTAAATTTTTGAAAGCAACAAAAAAAATCTGTCTTTAAACTCAATCAAAATTTTTAAACAACTTAAATGAAAAGGTATGAATGTAATTTTCAAAAAACAGTTAATATACCATTCTGAGAAACTTTCTGTACATTGGTACTGATAACATCAGATAAGCGAGTAAATTCTCCATATCCACCTAAAAATGTAAAATGAGATTGCATGTTAACAAACAAGTATAATTAAAGTTTTCAAAAGAAAATAATCTCAATGTAATAATTTAGTTTTAACAATTTACAAAAGAGCAATAGTAACGAAAAATATACACATAATTAAATCATTAATAACAATAATTGAAGTAACACTGTTTTTAACACAATAGCAAATATAGATTTATTTAATTCCAAATTTATAAAAAAAAAAAATTACCTTCCCATACTATCCCAACTACAAAATTTTAAAACAATTTATCCAATCATACACATATGATTATTTAACCACAACATTTATTTAATTACAAAGTATTATTTACAATGTTTTAATGTTATAGAGATTTAATTACACAATATTCCCCTTCCGATAAAAAAAATTCTTGCAATAATCAACACTTCACAGTTATGCAAAAAAAGTTAGCCTATATAAATGTTTTCCTTTCTTAAATATTTAATTCAATGTTGCACATAATTCTGTATTTTTACAAAACAAAATATCCTTTAAAATCCAATTTTTATGGCTTGCCTTTTTTGTAAACCTAGAATGAATCTTGGCTTTACATCAATGTGTACAATTAATAAAATTTTTATATATTTTTAATATTTTCAAATTTGATGTTTCATCCTTTCATGCTGCAATTAAAGAACTTAACATTCAATAATGTATTCCAAATGAATGATTTTATAAGAAAAATGCATAACTATCGTGTATTAAATTACATTTAAAAATACAATTACATTGCTCGAAAAGATCAATCAACATATTTAGGAAATACAGGTATTTCATTTTCAACTTAATTATTTATAATAAATGTTAATAACAAAGTTCAACATTTTGTGCTATTTAAATAATTAAAATATCAAATTTAATGTACACTTTTAAAAAGATACAAAATGTAAGGTTTGAATAAATTAATACAATTAATTCAGAAGAATTCATGAATAACTACAGGATATATTTAAAAAAATTAATACACACATATAATTAGAATAATAAGATAGTCAAAAATACTTAATTTTTTTACAAAATAAAATACATTATATATATATATATATATATATATATATATATATATATATATATATATATATATTAATATATTTTGATTAATTACTTTAATT
The DNA here is from genome assembly GCA_019974015.1 of Nephila pilipes. Lineage (NCBI taxonomy): Eukaryota > Metazoa > Arthropoda > Arachnida > Araneae > Nephilidae > Nephila > Nephila pilipes. The sequence continues at coordinate 100,327 of BMAW01008637.1, read as the reverse complement.
AATGAAACATTTCAAAAATATATAACATACTTGAAGAGGAATCTGGACTGCTGTATGTAGAATATTGATATCCATTTGAATATGAATTAGCCATTTTGTCTATATTATCTGAAAAATAAGAACAAAAGAATACATCTTAAAAAATTAGCAAAAAAAAGATAGCAAATGCAGTAAATTATCAAATAAGCAAGATAAACATTTCTGATATAAAAATCAGTTGAACAGATAATATCTTTAAATGTGCTTATTATAATATTTTACACATAAAATAAAGCAAAAAGCAGTAGAAAAAATTTTAAAATACATTTAACACTTTCACATTACATCATAAGATATAGCACAAGGAGAATAAAAATCTAAATTTTACTTTCAAAAATGTAAGTTAAAAAGAAAAAAAAATATTAATACTAATGCATTTTTTACAACTTCCAAAAGTGACAAATGAGTTGCATTAAAGTTGGAAGTTGCATGATGCATACCAAAAATATTTTTGAGTACAAAATTTAAAATTTATCAATTATTTAAAAATCTCAATTATTCGAATTTTCTTAATAAAAGTACCGGGTAAGACTATAAAAGTTTGTGTTTTCACACAATCAATACTTTCTGTAATTAAATGGGATATACAAATAAAGCACACAGAGTGAGATGGCCTAATATATCAAACTTATTTTACATAAAAAAAATCTGCATGAACTAAATTGTTCTGAGTCTCTAGTAATTTTACAAGAAAATGAATGTTGAAAAATATTCTTGATATTGGATTTTTTTTTCATCCAAATATATCAGTGTAAACAGCAAAAATTAGTTTTTAGCTATATTTAATTTTAAATTTTTAAAGTTAAAAATATTTATGAAGTAATTAATAAAAAAAATATTAATTGCATTACTAAAATAGACCAAAAATTATAAAAAAAATATTCATTTTTAAATTACTATAATTTGACAAATACTTACCAAAAGTCAATTTTGTATACATAAGTTAGGGTGTAAAAATATAAGTTTGTCAAATTATTATTGATACTGTACATGATTTGAAACTGATAATGCTGCTAGCTCTATTAACAATTGTAAATATTAAATAGCATTCTGATAAAATGCTTCGCTATAACATTAAAATTTTGATTATTAATGTTATATTTTTTTTTAAAATTTCAAAAGTGATAAGTAAACTGATATTTTTCCCAAGAGAATCATAATAATAATAGGTTGCAATTATGAAAAACAGCATGAAATTTAGTTTAAATTAAATAAACCAACCAACACTTAAAGCAAACTTTAATGCCATAATAGTAAAAATGTCTTAGATGCATGACCATGCATTAAATTTCATAATATTTGTAATGAAATTGACAAGAGAAATTTTTTCAAAGTTATTAATACAAAGCCCATGCATGTCTAACCTGCACTTTTAATAAAATTTAGAATTATCATGAAATTTTAAAAAAAAATAAAACTAAGTTATGCAGTCACTGGTGCATAAGTTATTCATTATGATGGTTCCATTATACATAACATGAATGTGCAAAATCAATTATAGGATACATCTACCTTATGAAAAAATAAAGGAAGAAATTAAAGGAACTTAAAAGCAATAGTTTCACTAATAATTAATCCTTGAAAGGTTCTGTATTCTTTCTTTTATATTTCTCCACCTCAATCATTTTGACAATATTCAAATATTAATTAGGTTCCATAATGAGTAAATTATATCTTACGATTCTATCTTTGAAAAAGCAAAATTTAAAAAATCTTAATACTTTTATCAATTTAAAAAAATAATAAGCATTTAAAAAAAAAAATCATTGCAGTTATCAGAATACTGAAACAGCTTGATAATCTTAATGATTAAATCAGTGAAACAAAAACTTTATTATTAAAAACAATAAATTTCAATGCACAGTCCCAAATACACAAACAACCATTTTCATTGTACAACTATATATGTTCACCTAATATTCTTAATTTCAAAACTAATTTTTTGAAAACATATGCTTTTCTTCGAATAAATATATTCTGACCTATCGGCTTTCTTGCTGAATTGTATACATATTATTAAAAATTGATTAAACATAACTATAATTACATCAAGAGGAGGAAATGATCTTACTGATATAAAAAAAATACATTTAAAATTCTTATAATTTTAAAAGGGTAACAAATTTGAGGATTAAATTATAATTTAATAGCTTTAGTTTTTCGAGTAAGTTTCAGAGCCCTAAAATGATCTTATTATATCGAAATTGTAACAATAACATGCACCACATAATATCTCCAATGCTTTTGTTCATGACTATTGATGTTTTGACTGTTAAAAATATTTGATTAATTATATTCCAAATAAAAAATAAACTATTTAGAAAAACTGAAATCTGACTGCTACATATTTTTTTAGTCATTTTTATTACAGAATCTAAGTGTATTACTTAAAAGTTAAAGAAAACCATATTATTTTGCATATGTGTATATTGCAAGCAAAAGCCTTAATAAAAATGTAAATATTTATTTTCTCAAGAAAAAATATATATTTTAGTTTCACATATTTTTATTTCATCCTGTACTTCAACATACTATTCTCTTATAAAAATTGACCTTACAATTAGAATAAACTTATGTTAATAAATAATACATACAACTTCACTCACAAGTAAAGTGTGAAAGATTAAGATACACTGTTATAATAGGTAGTAAAATGTTTGATAATAAAAAATACTACACATAAAAACATATCTGTTTACTTCACGTTACATTTATCAGCCAAACCAATAATAGATACAAATTTCAAACATCTTTTGAAAAATAGAACATTGAAGTACTTAATACTAGTAACAAATATAGTTTAGAATTAAATAATCAACAACACATTCTCTGTTGACATATTTCTTACAATATCCTCTAATTTTGACAAATAATGGATCATTGTATTTTTGTTACATGTTTAACATTACTAACTTGAAAATAAAAATCAAATTATATTTAATATTCATAAATAAAAACGCTATCCTTTTGATTACATCAAAAGTTTTTTTTAAATTTTAATGAGAACCAGATAAATGTCTATCTTTGTTGATGATGGGGGAAGTATCATATGCAACTGAAACGTACCAAAAGAAAAGCAATTTATTTGATTATTTCATTCCTTTTACGTCAAATATGAAAACTGCTGGTAAACATGAGCATTGAAATATGAAATATCCTATTAAGACTTAGAGAATACAACAATCAATATTCGATTTAATGTTTTAGCTTACGAATCCGTTAATATAGTTATAAAACTCCAAAAAAATCTTTAGAAATATTGTTTAATAATTTTGTCAATGAATAAGACGTAAATATTTACTTCAAGAAGAGGGTGTAACTAGGATGAAACAAATATCACTGCTGTGTTTTTATATATTTAAGCAGCGATGATTACAAAATGAAAGAAAATATGTAGATATTCCAAAGGCTTTATAATTTAAACTTCATCTAAATTACATTGATATTGCGTCTTTGTTAAGCACAAACATACAATACTGAAACAAAATCTTTATTACATTAATCGAGAGTAACAACTGAAAACGATGCCAAACTGATTTTGAATAAACTATAATGCCTTGAAAAGGCTGGATGTGACAAGTTACGTTAGCCTCCGATCACATGTCTCGGTATAGATTTGAGATTTCAAATTTCTTCCGATTTCATTTGTAATTTGATTTAATATTGATCAATATAGAAATTATAAGGGAAAAGACAAATATATTTTCTATTATAATTAACAGTTTTTATTAATTAATCGAATGTTTATTTTAGATCGATATTAGTAACCACTTATTTTCATAATTCAGAATAATTATTTGCTAATACATTGAAAAAATATTATTAATGTGAATAATATTGTTTGGTATTATAACCTTTTATTATAATCTGCGTAATAATAACCCAATAATTAATGCTTTCCTTAGAGATTTTATAAGGGTGAAAAGTTTATTGAAACTAGATATCGGAGAGCGCTACGAGTCATGAAAAACTCTCTTTAGACCCAAGTTAGATAGACTTCTGATTTGCTCAGAGAATGATTGAGATAGAATGTATAAAAATTTAAGTTAACGAAAATATTATGTTATACTGTTTGTTATTTGTTATATGTGAATTGTAAAAAATAAATTGACTTAGTGATGTCCTCAAGTATATTCCATGAGTCAAGTTTCAACTTTATTTAATCAACAATCAAAAGATGAAAGCCTCCTGACTGGCAGATAAGCGAAATTTTCTTACTTGTGGTTGAGTGGGCTGCGAATTCTGGTTCACTCAAGGCTTGTAAAGTAATGCAGCAACAGAGCTAGAAACAAATGCAAAATAGGTCGAAATCTGAAAGATGAAATTAATCAATATGGCTGTCCAAGTGAATATGCTTTAATATTAAGGTTAATTTTTGTTTTATATATTTTTAAACTTTTCGATGGCTTTGTGATTTAATCCACTTAGAATGTTACTTATTCGTTTTAACGTATTAAACTATAGGTAATTTAATTTTACACTCGCGCAATGTATTCGTGACTGTATTATTTTTTTTTAGTTTTATCATTAGTTTATGTTGTTATATCACACCTAACCATGAAAAGGGTAAAAAGAACTGGAGAATCTAATCGGAATCAGAAAAAAAACAAGAAGGAAAGTAATAGAAATAATTAAGGTGCTATACTAAAGTTTGTGAAAGTTTATTCGTGGATGCCAAAATCTACGCCAGGGCTATCAAGTGTGAGTTATTCATAAGCTAGTGCTGCTCAAAACCGAGAAGAAGCTGAAGTAGTACAAGTATCTAATACTGATAACTTGCTTGGACCTGTAAATGAAATTATGAATTTGTCAGCTTCACTTGCTTCCCATGCGATTGCTGAAATTTCGACACCAGAACTAATTGCGACCACATCAACTGGGTCTGACTTTGTCGAAACCGATACTGGAAAATGACCTGAAAATATAGGTTCAAATATGTGATTGTTATTAATACATTGAGATCCGAAGTCTTTGACCACATTAATAGACTACCACGAATAGTTCAATCATAGTAAGACACGGAATCTGTCACACGAGAAGTATTGTCAGGGCGGAGGCTAATGCGAGAATAGCTTTGGCATACATTGACAAATGTCGAAAAAGTTTTAAACTCTTAAAGGAGTTATCCTCCTGAAGCATCGTCGTTTTTCATCTATTGTCGCTTGTTTGAGAACACAAACTCACTGAATGCACTGAAGTATCACTCTCCTTGGTGTGTTTTACTCCCCTACTTGGTAGAAATAACTCAAAGTTACCAACCAAGAATCAAGTGCTAGATACAACCAAAATTTTTGCAAATGAAAAGAGTTCGAAACAAAACTTCAAAAAGCGCAGACTATTGATAAAAAAAAATACGAAAAATCGTGGCCAAAGAAATTTTAAAAAATGGCATGAAATTCTAACCAGAGACTGTCTGATATATTAAGATTCCTGGCAAAACAAATGTGTACATAGGGAAAACTTATATATGGCCACAGGGACAATGCCCCTAAGGCCAATAGAGGCAAGTTTTTAGAACTAGTGCATCTAATAGCAAAGTACGATCCTGTTCTCCGAAAACATTTAAAACTAGCTTATTAAATTGTTTAGGGAATAAAATTTGTCAAAATATTATGAACCATGTTCAAAAAGACAAGTATTATTCCATGATTTTCGCCAGTACCCTGGAAATTTCCGACAAAGATCAAACAAACCAAGTGTTACGATATATTATTGCGAATCTGGAAATGCAAATAGTAGAATATTTTATATATTTCATTAAAACGTGAAACAAAACTGCCGAAGGTATTAGTTAAATTACACTAAGTATTATGAATTGTAGAGGGCAATCTTACGATAATCCTGCGGCAATGGCCAGAAGATGGACAGACGTGGAACAACGAATGAAATATATCAATCCTAATGCTAAATTTGTGCCTTGCTTAAATCACTCACTGAACCTAGATTGCTTGCAGGCGGCTTCGGTGGAGGTGAATTCAATGACTTTCTTTGGCACATTGGAACATTATAATGCTTTATTTTGTATGTCCACACTCGGATTGGAGGTTCTGATTGCTATTATAGGCAAGGGTTTGAAGAGGATTCAGGACTCACGTTGGAACGCAAGAGGCGATGCAGTAAACACGACACGAAATTATTACAAATTTTTTTTGACAATGCTAGAGAAGCTAACAGAAAAATACAAAAGCTTGTACACACAAACAGAAGCAGGAACTTAGTTAGTCGTGATGCAATCGTTTTAGTTTTAATGTTGCTTGGGTATCTCTACGAACTCTACATAACTAGAGGACACCAGTGCCTCACAGCACCCTCAACGAAACTCCTCAAGCTATTGACAATGAAGAAATTTAAGCTTGAGTGTGCGTGTCTATAAGTTTTCGTACTTACAATAGATTATAAGAGTTTACTGATTCCGACCCACTGGGTTCATTAAAGTTTATTTTTGAGACGAAACTTGAAGGAGGTTTTAACACTGATATAGTTGTAATGCTCAGAATATTCCTCACAGCTACCATAAACAATGGGAGTTTTGAGAATAGCTTCTCTAAATTAAAACTAGTTAAAAATTATTTAAGATCTATCATGTCTACGTTGAGATTAACAGATCTAGCTATTTTGGCAATCGAATAAGAGATACAAATTTACATTGAAGAATGTGAAGAGTTTGCGTTGCAAAAAAACATGCAGAATAAAACTTTAATTTAAGAAAGACGTTTTGTTTTGAATCTATTCGAAATAGTGACAGAGAATTACGGATTTTTTTTACAGATACTTTTTGCATAATAGTGAAAATAGCAGGGCTCCAAATTTAGGGTTCGCCCCGGGTGGCAGAAATGCACACTACGCCACTTATTTGAAGCATACATTGTACAGAAGTTAATAAAGATTTACTCTTGTTCGTCAAATTAGAATACATCTACTAACAGTGAAACATAGGATCAGTTATTAGTCTGCTGATATAAAATAGATCCTATTATATCGTATTTGACATTTTCGATAATTTTCTTAAGGTATGATTGTTGGCGCATGTGCGCCAACGTCATGCGCGCTAATGCAGATATTCTGCTCTTCAGCCATGTACTGGCAAATGAGAACTTTCTGTGGAATAAGCCAGACGAGAATTTTCTCTGTAATTCGATGACGTGAGCAATAATGGAACTCTAATATTTTGAAGCTCACAATTATAAAATGATTAGAATTTGCTACATTTGTAAATAGCTTATAGATGTTGTGTGGTCAAATAAAAAGTAAAAAGGAAACAAGCGTGGCTGGTCCGTCTTTAAAATAAAAACAACTAAAATAAACAATGATGTTTAAATTGCAGCCGATTTTGTCCCACTCTCCCATATCAAGAGATCTCTTTTTATTTATTTATTTTTTTTTATTTTTAAATAAAAAATATTATTTTTTATTGAAATTATAATTATTTATTGAACTACTCAAAATTCTGATTTGACTGATTGATTGATTTTTTCTTTGGTTTTATGTTTTACAGAGCAACAAAAGTAATTATCTGACTTGAATTCCTTTATGCAAAGAGCTGCGCTAATGCATTGCGGAGTCTAAATTGTGCAAAATCATTGTGAGTGTTGACAAAGGTAATCAAAGTTTAACACACTCTTTTCTTTAATTTTTACGCATAACATGAATGTGCTTTAAAAATATTCCCATAATTGAATTTTACAATTTTTTTATAATCGGTATTATAAATAAAAAATTTCAAATTTTTTCAAATATTCCAATATAACTGTAAATTTTTTTTCCAATATATAGCTACAGTATGCTCAGTGATCTCATCAGGGGGCGTTACTAGTGCGACACTTAAACCTCTATCCTAATCAAACTTTGGTCGCGGTAGCCTAGTGGTCATGGATTCGTGGCCAGCGGTTTTCGTTCAGTCGCGGGTTCGATCCTTGGCCGCCAAAGACCCGCCGTGTAGCCGGGGCTGATGCACGTTAAATCTGTCTGGGCCTAAAGTCCTCCCGTTGGCGTGGTGTGGATGTTAAGAGAGGGGGGTGCCAGCTAAGGTATCGTCCTCGTCACTTGACCGTGGTTCAAAACTACGAGGTCCGTCGCCAATAGCCATAGTATTGCTTATAGTGCGACGTTAATAAAAACTAAACTAACTAATCTAATTTGCAAAATTATTACTGCATCTCTATTTTATCATATTAGAAACGTCTTAATAAGATAATGAATGGTACAGTAGCTAGTTGATATTTCGGGGGTGGGGGGAGTCTAAAAATATTCTATGAATAATAAACAAAAGCATCGATAATTTAAATTATAACAAATTAATAAAAAGAATTTTTTTAATGACTTGGCTGTGATTATTTTTTGTATTGTAAAGTATTTTTACATCGAGAATAATTGTTGAAATCCGCAACCTAATGTCATCTTCAGCATCCAATGTATTTTCAAGATTTTTGCATACATATTATTTTTAAAATATATAAAATTAGACGTTTGACAGCCCTTTTGGCAATTTCAGGGTATTCTTTTTAATGTCAATCCAAAAATGCATTATATCAATTTGATTAAAATTTAGTTTCAATTGAGTGTCGGTCATTATATCAATTTATTGTTCTCCTTTTATTGAGAGTTTAGAGGTGTCACAGTCTTGAGAGGGAGTTTGGATCCTAGATAATTTTTCTTTTTGAACAAGGAAGTATTCAAGAAATGTTTTTTGCAGATCTGATTAATGTTGTCGAAACTATTTTTTACATTTTTGTCGGGATTAGCGTTACCGTCTACTAAAATATTATGCAAATTAGAAAAGCATTCAATATTATCTTTCAAAATGCAATCTGCCCAAAATTTCAATTTTAAAAGAGTGACGTCAATTTTACTTTATACCTTGAAAATAGTGAAATAAGTAGACAAATAAGGGAGCGATTCTTCACCTGAGCAAAGAATGGAGACATATTAGGTTACATATCACAGTTAATATGTGACCTAATATGTCACAGTTAATGTATTTGAAGAACGTGACTTTTACGAAATTTAAGATTTTATTGTATCCATAAAATATTTATTTATGTTTAATTTTATAATCAAACTTCCTTAAAGAAATCGATCTTTTATAAAAAAAAATTTTTTTTTACTAAAATTTTGGCGCTTTTTTTAAATAATGATCTCTTGCGGAACCCCTGTCAAAGTTCCAGGGAACCCTAGGATTCCGTGGAACTCAGGTTGAAGACCTCTGGCTTAAAATATTGCATCAGTAGCGTCTTTACAACGTTAACAACTTTATACATCAGAGTACAAGGAACTGATAGTTGTGCATCTCGAAAAATCGTTTTCTCGAAATTCACTTCAGATTTTCAAAAATTCCTTAATCTGATTCCACGATGCATAGCTCTGACGTCACAGTTTATCCACTCGCTTTTTTCTTGTCCTCCTTCGTTCCGTCTCTCTCTCTCTTCTAGGTGCGCGCGCATTTCAGCCTCTGAGTCTCATTGGATGACTTCGTCCCTGACCAAATCAACTGGTTTTTAAGTGACGTTCGCTACACCCTCAACATGGTTGCCAACAAGCTCTACCAAATTATGAAATCTCAAACTTACGTGGATATTCAATTCCAAATTGAATAGTTAATCTCCAATACAGACAGCTTCGACAAAGCAACGTCGGATTATTATTCTTGAAAAATCAAACACACGCACATGTATATTCCGCGTACCGTTCAGTTTTTCCTCACTACTGCGATTTGTTTATTCACTTGTATCCAATTCTCTATCTATTTCATGAGAACTTTATTAAATTTATTCACTACACTTCTAACATTTATATAATTTGCCTAATCACGTTTCTTTGGGTTGAACAGGAGTTGGAAACTTAAATATAAAATCAGAAAGAAAACCCAGATATTCGATAAAGGAAGACTCGCGAATAACCGCATCAACACTTACGTTTAATGACTGCAATTACAATTTTGTCTTTTTTGAGATATTATTAAATTTTTTTATAATATGAATATCATTATTTGTGTTTTTAGTGTATAAGGTTTTTGTATTCGATTCTGTTTAAAAAAATCTTTTCTTTCTTTGTATGTCTTGGTTTATTTTTCTCACATTCTATTTCATTTTAATAGTAATCAACACTGTGTATTTTTTAGTTTTTATTTATTTAATATGTCATTCTATGACTTATTGTAAGATTCGTTAAACTTATATTTTTGATTTTACGATTTAATTTGTTAAATCAGTCTTTCCTAGGAGGCTAATTTGCAGTTCACTAAAAATTACTTAAATTACCATTTAAAAGTTAGTTCTTCGTTTAAAAAAAAATTATGCTTCCGAGTTGGATTGTTATATTTTTCAATTCACCCGTGTTCCCACGGGTACGGAACGAGTATACTAGCTAGTAAATAATCTAGGAACCTGAAAACAAAATCCCACGGCAGATGAAACACACGGTTTTGAATTTTAAAACATTTGATTTTTTTTCATTTATCGAAATATTAAGATAATAGCGGTTTGATCTTTTTTTTCTAAATTTTTATTTTTGTATTCTACCTGCTGAGTTTCACGTTTGAAATTTCTTCTTGTCGAATTCCTGAGAGGATTTGTTTCAGTTCAGAAAATAATACTTTTAATCTTCTTTATGTATTCAATGTGGTTTTTGTATACTTGGGATTCATAGTTAATCTGTATTAGTGATGGATCTAAGGAAAAAATAATAAATCTATTTCAACTTTTCAGAATTTATTATTTCAAGAAACTATTCCAATTTTTCAGAATTATTTGGCTTCTTTTGCCAAAATTTTATTGTAATGTAATATGAGTAATATCGATTTTTAATATAAATAGAATCCTTAATTTACTTTTTAGTAATGTATTTCGCAATCCTAAAGATTGTACATTTTACATCGAACTTCATTTTTAGCGAAATTTTAGAATATATAAATCTCCTATGTCGTTTTGACGTCTCTTTATCCAAATCGGAAGAAAATGATTTTGTATCTACATTTTTTTCCCTTCTATTTCCGTTATTTCCAGAGAAAATGAACGATATACAAAGCTTGGGAAATTAATGATTCAATCTCATAATGAGAACAATGGCCGCTTTAATTTTCATCGAATTGGTTTTTATGAATAAAAAATATACAGTTAATCAAAACTGCATACATCTTTAGATATTAAATACACTATTACAAATTTTACTAACACTATTCTATCAGTTCCAATAACAATTTTAAACGCAGATAAATCACATGACGGTGGAAATTGTTACCGTCTTTCCACTCCTTGTTACTTCTTATTGTGTTGATAAAACAGGATCAGAGTTACTTAACACATCGATCAATAACTCCCGAGTCTAAAATTGAAAACAACATTTTTTTGCAAAATTTTTTTTTATTCATCAACATAACACCTTTTGTTAATCACCTTTTAGGGTGATACAATCGTTCCAACCCTTTTCCAAATCTTTTTTTTTTTTTTTTTCCCCAAAAAAAAATTTTTTTTGCTTTTTTTTTTTTCGCAAGAAATCTTTTTTGTTGCGAGTAAATAGCGATAAACAGCTTTCTGAATCATTGACTCGTTGCTGTTTTTGTTCCATCGAAAGCAATCGCGGCACCCACTTGGAAAAAACCTTTTTCACTTCACTTCAAAAAACCTTTTTCCTGGTCCGATCGACTTAAAATTTTGACACGTTTCAAGCAAAGGTTCGTGCTCCAGAAAGACCTGGTTACTGGTTTACTACGAGCGCCATCTCTGGGTTAGTCTCGGGAGTTATTGATCGATGTGTTATATATAGGATCTTTTCTTTATTCTTTGCTATGAATTTGCGACGGCTCTCTTCAACAACGACGAACATAAGTTAAAAGGCCTTAATAACTAGCTCAAGAAGGAATCTCTTTTGATATAGTTGATAAAAGTACTGCAAAAAAGCCACTAGACAACTTTTCTTCCCACCAATGGTCGCGGGTTTGAAACGCTGGCACTCAAAATCAACTGATTTTCCCATCACGGGAAAAAAAACCAAAGGCAAGAAAACAATCTTCAAAGGTGTGGGGCGGAAAACATCATTCCCACTAAAGGGGAGACTCAGGATTTAAACACTAGACAGTGGTGCAGCTTAGAACTACTGGTTGCATGTTTACGATGTAAAAGATTTGCCACTGTGAGCTGGAAGGGCAATTAGATGCGTATAAACCTGTACCGTACTTCAACTAACTCAGAGCAGTAGGTGTAAATGATCCAAGACAATTTAATATTTTAAAACATCGATATTTATTTGTCACTCAATATATTATTATATATGAGAATAACACTCATTTAAACATAACAAATATCAGGAAATGAAGTTCAAATATTTATAAAATATAATAGTTAATGGATAACTGAAAGAGAATAGCCAGTATCATGAAGTTATCATGCCAGTGTAAGAGCCTAGTGATGACGAACAACTGTCGAGCATCCTCATAGACATGAATGCAATCTATCTAAAAAACAACATCAGAGAACTTTGGTTATTTACATAACGAGAAAGATGTCTTCTCATCCGAGATGAACTCAGGAAGCATGGGCCATCGATGAACAAATACTCCTTGTGCTGTTCTGCTGTGTACTTCTGATGGTTGTTCGGATATAATTACCAATACCACAGGTGTACACACAGAATACTTGTAGTTTGCATAATCAGCGCATGTAGAAATTAGTTGTTCTAATGGGCCACCTCATGGCGAGTGGAGAAGGTGCAATTGGATTGTTCCGCTTCATAACAAGGTGAAAAGGTGACGAGCGGTTCAAGTAGAGCCTCCATAGAGTCTAACTACGACAATTTCTCATGAATTATAACTAGTGATAGACGGCTACGACGTACACGTCAAATAGACCTGCCACTCAATTTTACATACGATGATATCAAGTAGAAATTGCCCGAAAAACGAAACTCAATTTAACAGGGAGGGGATGTATGTAAATTACAGTCACAGCTTAAAAAGCGATTTTCTCCATGTATATCATTCAGAATGTTCCTCTTCCTCATCACAATGATACTGGAGGGGGTGTATGCGGCGACACAATGACAACATAGATATTCCACAACGTAGTTAAATGCTTCAATAATTAGTTCGAGGGGAAATCCCTTTTGGTCCTGTTGATAAAAGCACCGCAAAAAGCGAATGGGCGACTTTTCTTAAGATCCAAAGATTGCAGGTTCGAAACGCCTCCCATAATCATGATCAAGAGACCTTCTCCACAACAGGATAGAAAATATTATCCTCCAAAGATTCTATGACAGATGATATTTCGAGAGAGAAAATTCATTGAAAGGATCTGTGATAATAGCTATAACCAAACACACGAGATGAGATATCGGATGCCGTGAAATGAGCAACTTTTTATTTCGCAAGCTGCTATTGTTTATTCCAAATAGGGTAATAGAATTTTGCTAAGCTTAATTTGAGCTCATGCTTTTTGTATATTAAATTTGTGTTTCTTATATTTATGGAATCAGAAAAATGTATTTGATGAAATTCCTCTCCAGGTCGAATTATTTCCACAAACAGTTTTGGCACGAACTATTAATATTTCTGTCTTTGCCGGGATACTCATCGATAATTCTTATGATTGGCAAAATTATACTGAGCGTTCATTCGTTTTGAATGAGAATGACATAGTTAACTTTCACACTAGATTATCGTTCGATTTTGAATAGAGGTTGCAACAGTTGACTAAGATATTTACTTTTGAATCTCTTTTTGTGATTAGTATCCCTTATTTGTTCTTGATGCCATAATCTTTTATTGAGGTCTATTTGGTCGAAGTGATTTAAATCAGGCGCTCCATATTCAGTATTTTCATCCAAACACGTCGCTAGTGTTAGTGGGATGAAGTCATTTAAATCCTCTGAGACATAAGAAGTAAGGAATTCACAACTGCTTCATAGTCTTATAACATACATTAATGCTTCATAATTTAGTGAAAATTGTCCCAAAATTAGACGTAGAATTTTTTTTTATCCTTTTCCATAATCCTCCCCAACACGGAGCAGAAGGCGGGTGAAGGCTACTGTAGTCGAGTGGTCATAGTCGCGAACTCGCGGCCATCTTATGAGTCGTAGCGTAGGATCGAGTTTTGATGGCACTAAAGACCCGCCCTGTGATGCACGTTAAATTTGTCAAGGCTTCAAATTCTCCTGTAGACGTGGAGGTTTGGAGGAAGTGCCAGCTTAGGTGTCTTCCTCGTCACTTGACCGAGGCACATCACTGATAGCCTTTTGTTAAGAACAATGTCAATAAACAATTAATCATTCAATAAAAAGCAGATGGGTTTCAAGGGCTTCTCAATTTTTGAGACGGTAGCTTCTACGAAATTATTTCCACTGCCATTATAAACAATTTTTGGGCGTCCTCCAATGGCGATAAATTTACAGAAACCGAGTAAAAAATATTGAGTTGAAAAAAAAAATTACTTAGCAAGACAAAAAATATTGTCTTGCTAAATTCTCTCCCACTATTTCAACACTGAAATGTCTCGAACTCTGTTTTCGAGTGAACTTCCAGACGGGTTTCCCATTTTCTTAATTTCGTATCTTTTGCACAGTAAACAATGTAAGAGTATTTTTCTTATTATATTTCGTTTTTTCCCTTGAGTGCACAATTATCTTCATAAATGAAGGGTCGTAGTTTTTCATCAACAGTGTAATGAGATGACTCAGACTAAACACAGACTCAGATAAATGGGAAAATATCACAGCTACCAGCCGAAAAGGGCTGCGGTACAATCCAAATACTGCTCGCTGATGAGAAATTCTTTTATCTGTTTCTGTTCAGAATCATTCCATCCGACGTATTGTAATAAATCTCCATCATCTTCATTCACGAATAATTGCCGAAAAACCTTTCTACGTAACGTCTGAGATAATCCCCATTCCTCTTTCTCTGAATTCGAATAGTATTTCTGATAGAAATATAAGCAGATATGTTCCCTTCTGTCAGACATTTTTTTCTTTTTCTGCCAGAAGAATCAGTACTGGTTTCGCTGGCGTGGAGAAGCTTTTCTTCCAAATTGCTAGGTGAAGAGAAATAGTGCTCAAGTTCTCTTCGTTCATTTTTTTCTGACACTTCTCCAGTTATTCCAGATTTCAACCAAAATACTGCATTGTTGTCTTCGTACCTCTCTGCGTTTGTAAGCTTTTTGATGACCGAGATTAATATTTTCTTCAGCTACATCTCTATTATTCAATAGATTTCCTCGATTGCTGGCCCATGACAAACTAACTTCATAATTATCTTCGTCTTTTGAAAATGATCTAGAACTGTCTTTTCCAATCCTTCACTATTGTCCTTCACAATGGTATCTGATATGCCTTAAGCATCTAATTTTCCAACAAGTTTTCCAATTCATTACTACGGACTAACATAGTGATTATCAGAGATGAATAATCTTCCACTGAGGCACATTCCTTTATCTTGTCTATAACCACCCAGACGAGCAATGCCTGAACAGCGACGAGACCTCTTTGATTTTCTGAAGTTCTCCCGTGGAGTTCTATTAAATTGGCTTCTGAGAGAATTTCTAAGGGCAGATTTTTCCAATTTATTTCTTTTAACTAAAGTCCTGTTCGCAAACTTGGTACATATTTGCAAATTTTTGACTGATCGAAAAGTTGAATTATACAGGAAATTTATTATCGAGACTACTAATGCTTACATTATAGCGGTTATGAATCTCTAACCAATTTAACACCTCCAGAGGTGGAGTATATCAAAAACTTAACATCTATTGATTTAGCCAATGTCAGTCAGGGATCTCATTGTCTTCTCATCGTTGACATCAATATTGACAGGTAAAGTTTGAAGAAACACATCTGTAAAACAGGTATTAACCAGAGTGACATCTTCAGGAATTTTCCTCACCTTCATTCTCCTGCAAGTTTACAATCAATATAAGGCATATACAACCCAGTGGCTTTTTCGAACAGATTAAACACTGTACATGTCTTACATTGTTAAGCTCTGTGCCCCACCTTTAAACAAAAAGAACAGTCCCATTTATAATAAAGTCATGCTTTTGATTATGAGTAATTTTGGTATCTGAAAAACAATCATTGTTTTCCTGATTTATTACAGAATAAGCAAATATTACCATTTATTTTACTAGTTCTTTTCTCACTAGAAAACAAATCATCTGCTGTAGGAACTAATGCTTCAGCAGAGCATTTTCTCTCTTCCGCAATCCATATCCTGATTTTGTCGGAGATATTCCTTTTTGCCCCATTCTACTTCTTTGGGGTACTTTAATCTACCACACACACACACACATACACACAAATCTTGAGAATCGATTGCTACATGATTCTTCAATTAAATCCGCAATAGTTCGTCAGAAATACAAGATTCATCTAGGTGGAAAAACTTGCTGCATATTCATCACTTGTCATTGCTTTGGATTCTAGTGCCCTTAAATGAGATTTTTTTATTTGAGAGTGCTAGAGTTCGCAGCAATGACAACTGTGCGCCATTTAATTACCTTTTATGTCCCATAACATTTTTATTACAACTCCTAGCACTTCTTTGACATGAAATTCTATTAATAACTCTTCTCATCCTGACCTAATTTAAAAACACTCTAAAACTTTATCGTAATTTTCAGCAATTGCAGGAATTCTACAACAGTCTCTACAATATTCCGCAATCTGGTTCCTAGTGTAGTTGCTTGGAAGAAAGAATCAAATTTATATGAGTTATCTACGTCTTAGTCTTTATGTACAAGTATATGCTCTATTGATTCTAGAATGTCAACCAATCTTCAACATCACCGACAAATTGTTTTAATTCAATTTTTGGTCACATTAGTTAACGTTTATTTAAAATTGTTGAAGTATTGACCGATATTGAGATATTTATTTTCACTCTTCATCCATTTTTTTCTCAGAATTCTTCAATCTCTTCAAACTTGCGATCATACTCTTCATCGCTTTCCCATTTCTGATCTAAACTGATTGCAAATCTAACAAGATCGAAAAAAATCAGATTTTAAGTAGCATTTTTTATTTTTATAATTTCGACCTTCAGCGTCTCCAAACCTAACTCAATTTCTATGGCATTGAAATTTTCGAAAATCATACTCTGACAGGCTTCCGACTTCATTTCAAAACTTCTATACGCTACGCTTTTGAATATTATCGAAACAAAATATAAAAATAGGTTTTCATCTAGGATCACTACACGTTGAGATTTCAAAGAGCTACATGCTCTTGAACGAGTAATTTGAGAAGGATGTGGAGTAAGAAACGTTGTTATTCCTAAGTGTTCTTTTTCTCCTACAATTATATCATTATGCAAAAAATAACTGACTCGTTGATGCAACTTCGCTAAAACCAAAACTTTAACGTGACATTGTAGGAACCTAAAATAGTGTTGGTTTTAGAGGATAATAGCTTTTATTGCTCTATTCCCAAAAATCTAACAATAATGCAAAAACATGTTTTTCTGTTTAATGTAATTGTAATCCGTAAGCTATTAATTATAGAATTATATATATATATATATATATATATAGAACGGGGCTTTGTATAAGATTTGTAAACTATGTACTTATTTGCAACAGTTGTTACGAAAACGAACATTTTTCGTTTTTAGTGAATTTATGTTCAATTTTTCACAAAGACTGTAGTTTTTTATATGAAAAAAAAAAAAAAATCGTCTGTTATATTTTGATACAAAAAAATTGTATCTTAGTAAAAGTTTGTTTTGGTTCCGAATAAAATTGTTCTTGGATTCTCGATGAAATTCCAAGCCTGATTTTTATAGTCATATTAATTTAACTACAACGTAACAAAAACTCACATTATAAGAAAATAAATATGTGAAAAACAGTCAACAGATGGCAGCATGATCTGAGTGTCCAATTTCAGTGTGAAGTACTTCACCTTCCAAGTAAATCAAGCTTCATACAACAGTTTAAATTAACGACTTCGCTCAAATGCAACAAGCGTTTATTATGATGATTATCAATGAGTTAGTAGGTTAAGGCTATTTCATAACAAAGCGATTTTCTACAGCTGTACAAGAATGCAAATTATAATCCTCAGAAATTCGTGTGCACGAATTTTGTTTATATCACTTTTAATTTTATTTTTCAACTTATCATTTTCTTCGTTGTTTTTTTTTTCAATCCATCATATACTTAAAACATTCTACCCTTTCATCTCTGACATTAAGTGACACAATTGCAATCCGTCCATAAACATTTTATCAATTGATATTTTCCAAATCAAAGTTATTAAATTTTAAATAGATTTATAACATAGACCCAGAGTAATTATTCAACAACAATGGAACTAATTTTAATATCGAAATAATTATTAATTCCTCTAAATTTTTTTGTTTGCTTTATCTTTTATCAGCTTCATCATAAGAAATCTATAAATTATTTCAAAATTAAATGGATGTAAAATACAAAGATATCTTTACTAAAATTGGAAATATATAATTACTCTTCAGAATATAACCATATTCTTCAGGACGGTTAACATGTAAACAAGTTTACACAGAGAACATGTCTATTTTATATATAAAGTAGCAACTTTTCCCATCCAATGAAATAATTTAAATTGCTTAGCTAATCTTGCATTATAGTTTTACATTAATCTACTGGTAACAAACATAATCATAAGCCTTATACTTCACTCCTCGTGCCACAAAAGAAAGGACTTGATTGGAAAAAAGCTTAGCCCTATCTGGTAAGATATGTCAATGTCTCATGTATATTACTGCCGCGAGGTTAAAGCCGGGAATAGGACGATTAACAACTTTTAGGAGCGATAATGATTTAAGAGGGGCGATTTACGTTATGGTAACCCTAAGCATACTCAATGCTTAAGACGTTTGGCGACCTAGTATATAGGAAGTCGCCAAACGTCTAGGGGCACCCTATTCCCGACTTTAACCCTGCCGTGATCTTGATGCTTTAAATAATGTAGATGTTTCCTATTATGACTCTCAAAACACCAAATTTTTAAATTGATAAGTAATAATATATGCCTTTTGTAAATATTCTCACACGATCAATTTTTTGCTTTTAAAAAATCTTGTATACAGCTACTTAAATATAATAAAAAAAACATGTTTCCTAATATTTTAAAGTAATAAAGAAGTTAATTAAATCACAGAATAAATTTTTCAAACAAATCACAATAGTAAAAAACACAATGAATTTACAGTTCTTTTTAGCCTTTTTTTTTTTTTAATTTCATGCTTAAAATTTTTAATACTTTTGTACTGTTTTTATTTTACAAAAATTATGGTACCATTTTTAAAAATATTAAATTACATTACGAACTAATAATTTGTTATGGTTAAAATATTTATGTGTCAGCAAAATTCTTAAAAGACAAGATATTTTTCATTAACTCTGTGTCTACTTTCATACTAAATATTACTGCAACAATAATCAAATTTATATTTCTCATAACATAGAATTCAGTGAAGTTGGCAATATCAATCAAGATATTTATGAATAAATTATAATTTTAAAAGAAAAATGAATTTCAGGAAATTATAATTTAAAGATATTACACAATACCAATTAAAATACGAGTATTATGTCTAAAATTATTTTAGTCATTAAAAGAAGTAAATCTTAAGTATTCTATTTTTAATATACAGGCCAATTAGAGAAAAGAATTATCTGTGATACTTAAAGAAATTGTCTTTCTAGAACAATATTTGAATGATTCAACTATTTGTGAAAAGTCGATGTACGGGCTATGACAAATACCACATAAAATTTTAAAATATTGATTAGATGAAGAATGAATTGGAAAATGTACCTTTTTCACAGATTAAAATTTGTTATGATTCAAATGTTTGATTATAATTTGTTATAGTTGAAATAATAAATTGTTCTCTTTTTATTAGTGATCTTGAAAATTCAAAATTAGGGGTACTACAATAAACTTACTTTTATTTTATTTTTGCAACTTTATTAAAATATTTTATTGAATGTTTTAGACAAGATACAATTTTTTTTTCAGAAAGAAATCAATTAGAAAGGTATCTAAAATTATAAAGAGAGTCGGTGCATTAAATAATTTCAAAAATCAGATGCAAACATCATAAAATACCTTAGAAATTTTTACCACAAAAAATTTATTTATTGGTTTTTGTGGGATATGAAGTAGCAAAGGCTATTATCCCGTACCACCAAAATTTGACTGTAAACAAATAGAAGAAATAAATTCTCAAACTGTTGCCCAATTGTTTTTTTTCTTAAAGAGAAGATTGAGATTAAATGCAAGTTAAATTTCAGGAAATAATTTTTTTATAGCTATGCCAATTATTATTAATTTTAAACATCAGTTATTTAAATTTCAATAAACAGATGAATAAATTAGTGAGTGAATGTAAAGGTTATTGGTGCAAGAGCCAGATGTGGCTAGAATAATTTAAATAAATAAGTGTATTTAAATAATAAACACAAAATAATCAGATAACTAAATAGTTTATTTTTGATATATCATAAGGAGATTATGAAAATTCTAATGTTAGGTAATTCAAAACATTTTCATCAAAATCTAATATTATAATAGAAATATGCTTAGAAAAGAACAAAGATACAAATACCAGTATTTTATAATAGTAAGAAATGGAATTCTTAAGAAAAGTTTATAAGTCACAAGTGGCAAAGAGAAGTCTCATTGTAAATCTCCATCAAATTGCTTCTAAAATTAAGTCTGAAATCCTTTACATAGATTAATCACAGCATATAACATACAATACTAGCTGACAAAAACATTTTTGTAACAATTTTAACAAATTGATTACTTTGTGTTGTTAATACAGTTGTATTAAATCGTTATAATTAGATATCTTATGCAATAGGAAAACTATATTATATTTTAAAAATATTTCAGTAATTTCAACATCTGAGTTAGCAAAAAAAAAAAAAAAAAAAAGGATAAGTTAATGTTTTAACTAGAAGAATCACACTGATAAAAAAAAAGTTTGTTAAAGAATAAAAACTAAAGCAGCAAAAAAAAAAAAAGATCTGAGAGTACAAATGTTCTTTGAAAATACCTATTTAAACAAATATGTGTTACTTTGAGCTCTGAAAAGATTATAATGATTTCATGTCAATTGTTAAAGAACACTGTTCCTGATTGACATTGCAGGATAATTATCACAGACATTTTATACTATACAACATTTTAACCAATGCAGTTTCATAAATTCCATTACAAATGTGAAAGAAAAAAAAAATTCTTAATTTACTACGGTACACATCGCCAACACAGTTTCATAAAAAATATAAGAACTGAAAAAAAAAAATTCTCAAAAATTAATATTAGTTGGCTTAATTGGAACAAAGATCATATTTGACAGACTTCAACAAAAACTCATTAATATATTCAAACATGGCGTGTGTGTATTTATTTAATTTTATACATAAAAAAAGAAGGGAAAAAAAAAAGTCTGAAATAAAGAAAGATCACAAGGGTATTTCCATGGATGCATCATCAGTGTTTGCCAAAGAAGGTAAATCCAATAAGCAGATCACTTAGGCATCCAGAGATTGTAAATCTACCATTTACGTACAGAAGGTTAGCATCCAGAGGAGCAAAAATTAACAATAATGGAAGATTAAATTAATTAGCCACTTCTTAAACCAAACTGAAAATTGATATTACCTTAAATGTTATATATAGTTTTACAATTATAAATGTACCTGTAAGATAAAATATTCTTTAAATTTAAAATGTGCTTTACAATGCATGTTTATTTATATAAGTTTTATTGTTTCCTTTATTCATTTTAATTTGACTAGTATATCATGTTTTTTCGAAATTCGAAACATATAAATTGAAATTAATAGGTAAAGAAAAACAAAACATAAATATATAATTCTCAATGAGAAATAGACTTTTTATGTTTCATAATAAAAAAAAAATATGCAATATAAATTTGTTTCTCACATTTAAAGACCAAAATAAATGTAAAATTTGATCAAAAAATATTGTCCATTATTAGGAACATTTTATCACAAATTAAACAGTAATAAAGGGAAAATGCAAAGCGTAATCTTTTACAATTAATTCTTTAAATTTTCTAAATTAATTACAAAGAATACTGATTCAAATCTATTTTTTACTCTTGAAATATGAAATGCATTGGTTTAACATAACAAAGTTAGCTTATATACATTAATGAATTTTTAAATTAAAGATGATTATAATGAATATAAATAGGATAATATATGCATATATTATATCTATACAAAAATTTTAACTAGAAGATGGTATTATCACTTGAAGAACAGAAGGTCCAACAGAAACAGAACAGTTAGGTAAAATATCTGCTCTAAAATCTGCTTTAACATTTTTTGTATATCTCATATTTGCTAAACGTCCAGCTGTATGGCGTTTTACATGTTTTGCAAGATGATCACTGCGCATAAACTTTCGATTGCACACAGCACACACAAACTTCTTTTCTCCTGTATGTGTACGCTTATGGCGAGACAGTTCATCAGATCGAGAAAATTTTCTATTACAATTTTCCCACGTACAAGCAAATGGTTTCTCTCCTAAAATGATAAAAATTAATTAAACTTCATATATTTAAGTTCATATTTAATACATAATTTCTATGTTATAATGTACATTTTCATCATCTATGTTATAATGTACTTTTATGAAAAAATTTAATTTTATTCATATAAATTTGTTTTTTAATTTTCAAACAGAGATTCGATACAGCATACAATATTAATACAATACAGATCAAAATTAAGTTAGAAAAAAATTTACCTGTATGAGTTCTGTAATGAGCTTTCAGATGCGAACTTTTAAAATAAGTCTTCATGCAATTTGTGTAAGTACATTGATACGACCTTTTACGAGTATCAGGATTATCACTTGGCTTAGGAGCAGCAGCTGCTAAAAGCAATGGAGCTGGAGCTATCAGTCTTTGCCTTTCTTTCAAGGAACATGATAGTACATTGGTAACAAGTGATGGAGATGATGTAACTACCAACTGCATTACAGGTGCAGTAGATGAAGATGGAGTTAAGACATTAGTTGAAGGTGATTGTGGAACATGAGTTAAAATGAGTGTCTGAGAAGGTGTAGCTGGAGTTACATTTGGAATGATTATCGTAGGAGTAGAGAGTTTTGGAGCAATTGCTATTGGCTTTGTTGCTTGTGTTATATTTGTACCAGCACATGGAAAAGTATCCACAGCTCTAAATGGTAACACAGTAGCAACTGGAGTCACTTTAGTATATACAGTTGGAATAGTATTTTGTTCCACATCAGTAGGTTGATGAATCCTTGCATTAGAATTAGCACAGATGACTTCTGGAGTTGGAGATGATACATATGATTGTCTGGCTTCCAAGGATGTCTTGCTTGGCGGAGCTTTAACAATAACAGATACTGGCATGCCAGTAACTGGAGGAACAGGAGTAGGAGGTGGAGTATTGGTAAGTAGAAGCTACAAATAATAAATTCAAATTATTTTAGAAAAAATTATTTCCATCATATATAAATTTATGGCATATATATTTAACTATTGGTAATATTTTTAAAAAAATCATATATACTTTTTAATTGCCTTTTTCATTATTATGATAAAATTTTTTGAAAGTTCTAGGTTTTTAACACCTACATATTGAGATGTGATTTTGGATAACATAAAATTTTCATCACAGATTGGTTGGTTGCCTTTATATTGCAAGCGCAATATTTGGCTAAGCTGTGCAAAAGTTTTCTAATTTACTAGTAACACCATGTGACATTTGGCTACGCATGATTTTTTTTTTCACTGGCCATGGGGACTTTTAGGTAATTTGAATTGCATGAAATTTCAATTTCTTCCTAATCAAAATGAAACGTGATTAGGTAAATTAGACAAAGGTAAAAAGTGTGGGGAATTGAATTAAGAGATAATGATATATAAATGAAATAGAATTGAAAAGAAGGAGATAAAGGGTTAACAACAAGCTGATAGATATTTGAAATCAGATTGAAGCATCGTAATTAATCTTTTAGTTCGAATAGACTCGTAGTTAAAATACTAAGATACGAATTTGCTATTATCGAGAAGTGTTTGAATCAGAACGAGAGATTTGGTCAGCTAAGACTTTATTACTAGATTATAAATTTGGATTGACCAAGTTTAGAAGGATTTGAGAGAGAGCGACCTTACATATTTTTTTATAGTTCATAAATTGTTTTGTCCTGCTCTAAGTATCTTCAATTTGAGTTTTGTATTTAATAACTTTTTAACAAGACTGATAGATAGCAGCGGAATTAAAGAATGAAGAAAGCATGCCACAACTAAGTGTGATATGTAAATAATCATTACAAGCATTCAATATGTGTTCTGGTAAAGATAGGATGATAAAGATAAACATTTGTTGATATGGATGATATAAAATTTTTATAACATACCCTTGCTAATTCAGATTCTTGAGGAGGAACTTTTGAACTGATATCTTCCATTTCATCCTCAGAATGAAATGGTGTGAGATCCCCATTATGCCTTATTTCGCAGGAGGTTGCAATATTGGATATATTTTGCGACTGCTGACCACTCATGTACAACAAAGTTTGTACTGCATCTAAATCTGGATGATCCAATTGAACGTTGGAACCACATAATAAAGCTGAATGATCCTAAACAAAATGAGAAGGAATAAGAAACCTTTAAAGAAAAACACAGTGTAATAATTTAAACATTTTGCTAAATATTTAATTCATATTAAAAGTTTTTTTTAGATAAGCTTGCAGAGTAAAAGATGGTACCAACTCTTCCAAAGGCATAAATATACCCTCCCTACCTTACACATCTGCAAAAATACATTGTTAATGATATAAATTTTAAAAAAATACTTCATCTCAGAATGAGACCCTTATACAGTTATAACAACTTGAACAAAACTATAGTACATCTAAATCCCATACTTTTTTTTAAAAAAAAAAATGAGACCACCTTTTCTTAATCTAATAAGAATTACCTAATAACTAGTCATATTATATTGCAAAAGTAAACTTTTCTAACATATTTTAAGGTGAATCAAATTCGGGATGAATAGTAAATCTACAGTAACTGTATAAGTTTTCACATATGAATGTGTATTACAATTAACACATCTGATAATTTTTCAGCATGAGAAGAGCAAATATCACCTTAAGATCATTACACATAAGAGTTAACCCACCAAGCCCAATTTTGATATTCAGTCAATATAATGTAAATAAAAGAAATGATATTTTATAATGGAATGTTACCTATGATTTATATTCAAGATTAATAAACTCATCTAATAACTACAATGTATGTATTTTTCATACTTATTATCTATAAGAATTCGGGATAGGAAAAAAAAATGAAAATTGGTTATCAAAAATGTATTCAATAGAACTATGATTATCCGGCACCTATAAATATATAAAATTAATTCATTTGTTTACAAATAGAAGTTTGTAATTTAAAAGGAAATTTCATAAATTAATATCAAATTTAAGTGCATTTGTTGTATTTGAATAAATAATAATCATATAGTGCATTTGTTGTATTTAAATAAATAATAATCATATATTGCATTTTTAATCAGCTTTCTAAAATCTCATTATTATGAAAATTTGTCTTATTATTTAATAAAATACAGTAATTAATCAAGAGATTTGCATCAGAGTGTAAAAAAATATTTTTTATCAGTTAAAATATAAATAAAAACATTTTAGAAAATAACTACACATTTATTTCAAGATAAGAACATTTCACTTTCTTCATATGTATGTAAGATATATTTATCTCTCTTATCTCTCTGGCATTACTTATTCTCCCTCCCAAAATTTTACTGATTAGGGACCACAAAATGACCTTTGAATGTGGTGTAATCAAAAGTATAAAGCCCAAAGTCATAGAATGCAATTAGTTACTTTGGCCCTTATTCAGGAAACTGAACACAGAGAAGTATACAAAATATTTTTCTACGAAGTTCTTCTCTCATAGATATATTTCTTCTAATACTTCATCTTCATCTCAATACTATTTTCTTGCCATAATGCCATTACAAATAGCTTAGTTATTGTAGATTTAAATTGTGAAGTAAGTTAAGTGAATTTATATATATAAAAAAAAAGTTTAATCAAAATATATTTTTTATATTAATTTTACATTTTAATGATTTAGAATTGACTAGTCTACAAATTATATGAAGATAGATCATAATAAAATTAAAACAAATACCCGAAATACTTTAAATGTATTTTAACTAAATTACATTTAAATGTTTTATATTTAAGTGAATGAACCAAATTTGGAAAACATTTTTAAATTATATTGGTATCTATAATTAAAGTCACGATCTGAATAAATTGATTGTAATGCAAAAATTAAAACATTCATTTATTTCCATTATTTGAATTTAGATATTGTTATCCAAAGATATTTCAGATTAAAATAATTTGAGTTTGTGGACTGTCTGAATTTAATTATTAACTTCATATTACAGTTAAGTTTAAACATTAATTTATTTCATCTGAATTATTTATCTAAATTAAAATAATTGTATAGAAAATTACATGTTTGTAATCATAATAAAATTAAAATTCATTAAAAATTAAGAAGAGAACTTAAAATAAATAATGGTTATAATACATATATATATATAGAGAGAGAGAGAGAACCATGTTTATAAATTTACCCACTTAATTCAAATTACATATAAAATCAATGGAAATTTTATGAAAGAAAAACACATACATATATTAATTAAAAATATAACAATTTACCCACAAGAGAATAAAAAGACTCGGGTAAGAATTCTTAAATTAAGAGTTGTTTAAAATTCACATTTCACAAAAAAAATTAATGAATATGCAAAAGAAAAAGAATTCCCTAATAAGGAATTATTTAATAATTCAACAACTGACTTATCTGCTTTGATTGCTTCGTGTTTAGCCCATTTTTCAACAGACATAAACACTCAGCAAACTTTTTCTCGTGTGGTTTTTATACCACTCAGCAACAGGGCTCAAAATTCTCTTTCTGATGCAAAAAATAGTATTCACTATTATGAGACCTAATTTTATTTTTCCGGTACTTACAGCTAATAAATATGGGGGTGTGTATGGTGGCATAAACGTTACGCTAGCCATAATTCTCGGACCATTCGCTTTTAACAGTACAACACACACCTAACTAAAAAGTTGTTTCCCGCTTTGACGCTGGGTTTTATTAGCAAGAATGGGGCTTGTGTGTACAGAAGCAGATTTGCGCTGACCATGTGGGCATGTCGTCGCTCAACCAATGAAACGCTTGGGTGTTTCGAGGGCACGGCTCAGGTAACCAATCAGAGCCAGATAATCACGTGGACAGTGCGTGAAACCGAAGGTGCTGAGCACGTGCTAGTAGAATGACAGTTGCATGGGGCAACGATGACAGCGAGGGTAAGACTGCATGGCGGTGCTCGTGTCTCTTTGCTGAGAGTTAATACTGTGCGTTCGATTAGGAACGTAAAGCTGTAAACAATGCGTGTTATCCTAGCAATATTCTCCATCGTGTTGCTATTTTAAGTAACTTTTCTTCTAGCATTCAAAGATTAGAATGATTTAATAGTGCATTATTGAATAAACGCGGAACATTTGCATGTTAAAAAATAAACAGCTAAGGGAAAACAAAATTAGAATGTTCGAAAAAAGTATTCATTTTTCCGAGTAAAAACTAAATCTCATTAAAAATTAATATTGTAATCAGATAAACTCGGCGTTGAAATATATATATTATAATGTAATAAATGAAATACACATAAATTTTCATTATTTTATCCGATTGCAAAATATTTCAAATTGTTTGTTAAACTGATGCATTTAAATTCAACAACGAGTTTGTTAGCGAATATTACTAATTATTTTATGCATATTAATTGAATTGACGGAATAATGGTCATTCTGCAAATCGAATGTTTTTTTATGTCTTCTTACTTCCAAAATAAATTATATATATTTTCTGAGAGTTTTTAATTTAGCATTCCCTCTTAGCAACGAACGAAATATCCTGAAAATTATGTGCGTTTCAGAATACATTCAAAACTTCACTTGCAGCTTTTAAAATCATTTTTCTAATTATTTTTTCATATTTATTGCATAGTTTAATGCAAAAAATAAATCTCGATCTTTTAGGAATTTAAAATCAATGTTATAAATTATCATATCGACTAATAATTATATATAAACTTTGAAGTCACGTTGAAGCTCTTAAATATACGCAGGATTTTCCCCATTTTTGTTGCTCATTAAATCTAATTATTTAGAATTATAAACTAGATATACTTATATGTTACATTTTTTTTTATAAATTCAACGAATCTTCAAAATAAATTTTAACTTCTTTATGGCTAACGTTAACGTTATGGAATTTTTTTTTTTTTTTTTTTTTCTATTTCTACATTTCAAGTGTAAATTTAAAATGTAGTTGCGCTAAATTCATCGACAAAAGACGAGTCTGTAAATTTACAGTCCTAATTATTTAACATAGCGATTATATTATTTCATTTTATTGATTTTGATTCTAAATTCTTTGAAAAATAATCACTGTGTTCTTTCCTAAAGTTATTTTTGCTTTTCAAAGATCTTTGCTTTGAATATTCTTTGATTCAGTAAAATATAAGTGGATTTTAGCAAATGCTTTTTTAAGGCTTCCTTCTAACCGCCATTTTGATTTCGTTAGCTTAATGTTAATCCTATGGAATTTCGACTTTAATTCTCACATCTTTACTATTCGATCTATTTGAATGCATTAAAGTGCATCTGAAAGAGCAAAAATAATGAAGACTTCTTTGGAATTACTTTTTTTCCTCCGATTTTTAAAAATATTTGAAAATATTCTTCAAAGACCGGAAAACTCAAAAACGAATAATTAAAATAAGAATAAAAATATTTTTAAAAATCTTACGAAAAAAGTAATTCCACAGAAGCATTCATTATTTTTTGCTCTTTCAAATGCACTTTATTGCATTCAAATAGATCAAATAGTAAAGATGTGAGAATTAAAGTCGAAATTCCATAGGATTAAAATCAAGCTAACGAAATCAAAATGGTGTGGTAGACGGAAGTCTTAAAATTGCTACAACTGAACAATATATATTTAAAACTAATGAAATTTTTTAAAAAAGCATTTCGAAATTATTTACAGTTTAAAAATAGAATAATATAATTTATACAAGCGATGTGACATTTATACTCTCTCATTTTTTTCTTTTTTTCCATTTGTGTTTCATTAATCACGGATGAAATAATGTTCTAAAAATGCATTGTTTCTCTCTAAGAGTTTTCATAATTTTTCAGAACGGTATTTTCTAATAATATCTATATTTTGTTTTTAACAAAACTATATAAAAGAGTATTAAAACATAGTATAATTTTTATTTCGAAAAATGTTTAGTAGAAAAGGAACAATGAATTACCTCGTGAAAGTCTTTTTGTGCATATTAGTCAATATTTTCAAATTTTCTTATTTTTGTATTTGATCGGATTTTCTTCAGCATCTACAACAGCTTTTTAACGTCTTGGTATAAATTTCACTAGTGGTTTTCTTTTTTTTTTTTTTTTTCGTCATTTCTGAATCAATGTTGCTCCATTCTTCAGCGATTACTGCTTTTAATTCGCTTTTCGTTTCAAAGTCGTATCTTCTTACCCTAACCTCCAGTCCTCTCCAAATATGTTCTATTGAGTTTTAATAGAGCGCCTGAAGTGGTGTCTTCAGAATTTGTGGCCAATTATAGACACCAGAACCGAACATTAAAAGACGCGAGTTTGCATCATTAGCTTGATTTTTTTTTTTTTTTAAGTTATTTCCAACACCTGTATTTTGGACTGATAATTTCAGATTGTCTTTATGAATATTTAAATAATGGCGGTAGGGGTGTCCTTTGCGTGGAAGTGCGTGTCAGCATCAGGGTTAGGTAATATGGTATTTATTGATAGTATAATAAATATTGTGTGCATGCTCCTCACATTTAAATGTCTTAAAGGATATTTTTAAATAATCAGTCCAACATTTGAGCATTGGAATCAACTTTGTTTTTAATCAAGATAACAACTCAAAGTACATGGCCCTCAACGATCGCTTTCTTTAATTGTCCCCATATTCTGAAGATATCACCTCAGTCGTTCGAATTTATCTCAGTAAAACATATTTGGAGAGAACTGGAGGTTAGAGTAAGACACGGCGTTATGACGAAAAGCAAACCAAAAAGCAATCACCGAAAAATAGAGGAACATCAACACAGAAATCACACACAAAAAACAAAAACACTAGTGAAATCTATGTCGAGACGTATAAAAGCCGTTGATCATGCTAAAGGATATTTTTTGACAACATTTACTAAGATGTAGAATTTTTTTAAAAAAGTGTATGAAGACTTTTGTCAGGTAATTTTTTTAAAGTATTTTTGGGAGCTACTGTATGTTATTTTACTAGAACTATACATTGATAGCTAAAATATCCACATTAATGTTTAGAAATATTAAAGTTAATTTTATTGAACTGACTAAGATAAAAAGCTTTATTTAGAATTTTCATTAATAATCTTGAAATAGAGTGCAATTTTTATTACAAAAATGTTTTGTTTTTAAAATGTGCATATTAATGTTGATTGGTGTGGTTTAGTTTTATTAACGGCACTGGAAGCAATGCGAGTGCTGTTGTCAACGGACCTGGTAATTTTGAACCTCGGTCAAGTGACGAAATGCTTAGAAGTATTAATTTTAATTTTATTGTATTGAATATATATATATATATATAATATATATATATATATATATATATATATATATATATATATATATATGATATATATATATATATATATATATATATATATATATATATATATATAATATAAAAGGCTTTATTTTGCATTTTCAATAGTCTTGAAACAGAGTGTGATTTGTTACTAAAAATCTGTATTGATAGCTAAAATATTTGAGTTGGACATTTTTATTTATCTCAATCATAATTTTGTCAAGTAAATAATCATAATCTTTTAATAATTTGTATGCCTGTATTTCACCTCAGCTTGGAGTCACTGTTATTACATTTTCTGTATGACTTGAATCAAACATGTCTGTTGAAACTCTTCATTTTTAAAGGAAAAAGAAATGAAGAAATTTTAAAATATTAATGCATATATCTACAAGTTACATTATAATTTCTATTTTTTTTAAAAAAAAAAATTGCGCAGAAATGGGACACGTTGCTTATCTGACTCATTCTTATTTAAAAAAAAAGAAAAAAAAAAAAAACTTGAATATTTGCAACGTCACAGTGAAGTGCCCTTATCTGTTTACATATATAGTTTACGTATGTAAAATAGATAAGCGTGTAAACTTGAAACAAAACCATCTTTTATTAATATTTTGTAAAATCATGCATGCTAAAATTTACAAAAAAATTGCTCATACGTTTTATAGTAAAATTTGCATTTTTTTAAGTTTTTGTAATATATAATTTCGTAGATTCATACATGTACCTTAATAATAAACGTATACGTACACTGCTTATGCCACCTGCCGACCTTGAATAAAAATTTTGCTTACCGAGTAAATGTATAATTTTAATATGGTATAATATATTCCAGAGAAGAGGTGTAATAATGAAAATTGTAATAATAAAATAAAAATGTGAACTTTTCAATTTATTGTTGTAATATTTTGGGTAATGAAAAAAAAATATTGTTTTTCAAAAAAGTAACAAATCTCTTTGTCTTATGCTTTTAATGTCAGTTTTCATGTTAAAAAAATGTTCTAAATTTGTTTGGGGGAAGATCTCCCTATGTTTAACCATTGTGTTTGTTCTCTCACTAAGAGACACACTTTGATTGAATGCTCTGCTTTTAACTCTTTTCGTTTTAAACTTTTTAAATCTTTTTTAAAATGACTTGGTTGTTCTTCAACCAAATATTTTTAATGTTATACGTGACATTGCTTTTACTGCATACATTTAATTCTTATGAAAATTAATCTTTTTACTATACATTATTTATTGTTAAATTTTTAATCTACTCTATCTGTTTTAATTGAAATATTTTACCTTGTGTTTGGCACAATATGTCCCGAGAGGACTCAGTGCCAGAAATTCAAAACAACCAAACCAAAAATAACTTTGTTTTTATTCGAGCCTGTAATAGTTTTAAAAAATGTAATAGAATTGAAGATTCGGATTTCTTTTTCTTTTTTGTGCCGCCCAAAGAGCTATTGTTTTAGTTCGAACCCTTTTGGTGTACCAGATCGCATTTCAATTTTTTATCGTTTGCTTCACTTTTAATTATATTTAGCTTAAATATGTTCAATTTAATAATTTATCCGTTTGCTTCAATTTTAATTATATTTAGCTTGAACATACTAAATTTAATAATTTGTCGTCTGCTTTAATTTTAACTACATTTAAAATAAAATATATTCAATTTAATAACTTATCGTTTGCTTTTATTTTAATATCGGAAAAGTTTACTATTGTCCATTTCTCGATATTTCATCATTTACTTTAATTCTTACATTTAACAGAGAAATTTAATAGTAATAATAAAAAAATAAAAAAAAAAAAAAGCGCTCCTTGGGTGGTTAAATCTGTTCTTTAAAAAAATTTTCATAGAACTTTTCTTTTTTTGAAGTGAGGAATTTATCAAAGCAAAAATAACTATTTGTGAATGATTAAGGTAATATACGACTAACAATACCTGAATGGACTTTATAAAATCTAACTCAAGTACATAAGCACTTTTAATTCTGAAATACTTCGTGATCGAAGCAAACATCCTGGACCCCAACTCATAAATCTTCCCTAAGAACGATGAGTTAACGGGTACTTTCCAACAAAAACACACCAATCACTTTTTTACCCCAGAAAACACGTGCAGGTCCATGGACTCGGAGTGTTATTTTGGTGTTTCAAGGCTGGCTTCGTGCTTCAATTAACGACAGCCAACAAACATTGTAATATATTTCTCGGATTTCTCGCCCGGATTTATCCTCGCTTCCGAGGTCTGTTGCTAAGCGACGGTAAGTAGGAGTAACGGTGGATCTGCATTTTATTCTGGGCTGTTTTCATTAGTTGAGAACAGAATTCGATTAGTGAATTGCTTCAAAGTGAAAATAACAGAAATGTGATTTTTGCGACAGCGAAAAAAAATTAAGAAAACTTGCAAAGCATCGTCTAATAGTAAAGTGGTGTAGAAAATGATACTATTTTTGCCACATTTGAGTTTAAATTTTTTTTTTTTTTTCTCGTTTAATTTGGAATTTTGACAAAAAATATGGTTTTGTTTATTTCCTAAATTTTGCTCGCTAGATGCTATTTTTGCCCCATTTGAGATTAAATATATGTATTTCTTTTAATTTGGAATTTTGACAAAAAATGTTACGTTAATTGGCTAATTTTTGCCCGCAATATTTGTTGTTTTTGTTATATTTATGTACGTTTTTTCTCATTCAATCTACTTTATTTATTCAGTCTTTTCGAATAATATAAGAAGATTCCCTAAGAAAAACGAAAATAAGGATATTTCCCCCTCTTTTTTTTTTTATAATATTTGGGATTATCAATAATTTCTTGGCAACCTGTGAATTTTCTCGATCGCCATAGATATATATATATCTCAGTGCCGTGTTTTTTGTTACATACTCTAAATTTTTTTTTTCTCCACTCTGAAAGTTAATTACCAAAACTGACAAACATACGGAAAAACGGAAATCTATACTTTTGGAAAATGGATTAAATTTTAAATAGGGGAACTCTCTACATAAAAAATTAATTTTTTCTGTGCTATAATTTACAATAAATTACTTATTTAACAGTCAATAAATAAAATATTCACTTTTTATGAAGACACAAGCCCACAGATTTTTTTTTTTAATATGTAGACACAAACGTCTTATATGACTCGTAATTATCTAAAAAATCGTATAAATCTTTTTCACAATGTTTATCCAGAACAAAAAAAAAATTATTAAATAAGTGTTTAATATTATGAAATTCTTGAAAGATAACGGAGGAATATTTTTTATAAATTTTTTTTTAAGTGAGGCGTTTTTGTTTATGTTCTAATACATTGTTCTCATAAATGTACTTAGTGGACAGTTCCTAAGTAAAGAAGTTGCAACTATTTACAAATTTAAGTAAATTATTTTTTTTTCTCCTTAAATTATTAGTATTATTATTCCATAAATAATACCGTATATCACTCATATAGATTTTTTAAAAACTAAAATAACACTTCATTAGAAAAAATTATAAAAAAAAAAAAGGTATTCGGACAAATTGAAAAATCGTTAATTTTAAAAAATTCTTTCATTTTCTTTATATATATATATATATATATAATAATAAGTCGTTTTAATTCTTCATACATCAGCATGTATCAAGAATAGTGAACTATAAAAACTAATCAAAAACAGTCAGATTTAAATATTAGCACAGCAGGATCTAAATCTAGGCGCCATAGTAGAGTCTTTCTCCATATTTCTCGCAATAAAAGAAAAACAGATTTACCGTATAACATTAAACACACGTGCTCCAAAATATGGATTATTTTGCTGGACTTTTGATTTAAAAAATGCGCATCATAATCATTCAAAAGCTTAAACAATTGTTACGGCAACATCCGGAGTCAATTTCCGATTTAAATCTTTAAACAAGAGTTACGTGAGGAACTTCTCGTGGCGGTTGACATTTTGACCGGATCAGGTCGGTTACGCGGTGCGTAATCTTAATTGATCTTCTAAATTGACTTGTTTTTTTACTAACTAGGTATTCGTTACTATTAACCAGCTAAATTTGTTACGTTAGGCCATATCGGCGATTTTGCCTTCAACTAACCTTGGGGATGTTTATTTTATTTATTTATTGGAATTATGTAAAATAAAACCTAGCCTAAAATAAACTGATAAAAAATTATGATCAGTAATGAACGGATTATATAAATCACATTTTTTGTAAATGGCGTTGAAATCAGTAACAGGGTTTTAAAGAATTGGAACTAATGAAAGGGTGCCCGAATCAAGCTATTTGTTGTCTAAGAAGCGGTCGGAGCGATCCAAAATGAAATAGGACAGGGGTATTCAACCTTTTAAATTTTGAGGAACCCTTTGAGCTTACCATTTTCTTGAAGGAACCTCTTGATCAAAGAGAATGAAAAGAAATATATCAAAGCTTTAATCCTACTCAAACTTATAAAATTATTATTGCATCTAATTTTTATCACAATAGAAACGTCTTAGTAAGATAATGAATGGTATGGTAGCTTATGGGGGATCGGGTTTTTTATTTTATTTTATTTTTATTTTCTAAAATATTTTCCGTAAAAAAAAACAAAAGCAACAGTATTTTAAATTATAACAAATTAATAGAAAGAAGAAAAAAAATCAATGACTTGGCTGTGATTGCTTTTTATTGCGAAGTATTTTTACGTCTGGAATAAGTGTTGAAATCTGCAATGAACCTAATGTCATCTTCAGCACCAAATCTGTTTCTGTATTTTGTTTTTGTCGCAGCGTACAAAGAGAAAGATTTTTCGCATATATAGGTTGAAACATATGACAGATGATTCACAGCTCTTTTGGCTTTTCTCTCTATTCTTTTCTGATGTCAATCCAAAAATGCATAATATCAACTTGACTAAAATTTAGTTTCAATTGTGGGTCGGTTGATATATCAATTTGTTGTTTTTTTTATTGGGAATTTGGAGGTATCACAGTCTTGAGAAGGAGTTTGGATCCAAGATAATTTTTCTTTTTGAATAAGGAAGTATTCAAGAAATGTTTTTTGCAGAACTGATAAATGTTGAACCAAACTAATTTTTACATTGTTATCGGCATTAGCGTTACCGTCTATTAAAATATTATGCAAATTAGGAAAGCTTTCAATATTCTCTTTCAAAATACAATCTGCCCAAAATTTCAATTTTAAAATAGTGGCGCCAATTTTACTTAATACCTTGAAAATAGAGAAATAAGTGGCCAAATAAATAGGCGATTCTTCACTCGAGCCAAAGAAGGGAGACTAATATGTAACCTAACATGTCTTGGTTAATATATTTGAAGCACGTGACTTTTAAGAAATTTAAGATTTTATTTTACCCATAAAATATTTATTTTTATTTTTACAAGTAAACTGCCTTTAAGAATTCGAACTTTTATAAAAAATTAAAACTTTACTAAAATTTTGGCGCTTTGATTAAGCAAATAGTGATCTCTTGCGGAACCCAGGTTGAAGATCTCTGAAATAGGAGAAATGTTCCGGACTCGAACCTTACTGAATTGGTAAGAAACAAATTAAATTTGTACTATAAATCATAATCCAGGCACGTTTAGGTAAAGATCATCACACTGAGAGTTGATAGGGGTAAGATAAAAAAAATATTCATAACTTTCATAAAAAAGAATTTGATCAGAATCTACGTTTCTCTTTTTTTTCATTTTCACGAAAAAAAAAATTAGTGACTATAATATTAGACTTATAATGGAAGAGGAATTAAATAATAATCAGATGATAGAATAAATTCTTCTTAGAAGTTTATATTTTTATTATTGTCTTTAGTTCCACATTTTGCACCTATATTAACAGCATTAAAAGGAAACTATTCTATTAAGTATTCAGTTCATACAGTTTTAAGCTCTCAGGAGTTTACCGTTTCCAGGTAAGTATGACCCCAAGGCATCCTAATGATCTTTTCCTTCCCCATCGGGTTTATTGTTTGTGATAAACACGGGTAATGCCCCCCTTATCCTTCTTTTCAACCAAATTTGTACCATTTTTTTCGATTTCTTGAAACGTCTAGATCACAGTTACACCTTGTTTGGCGCAACATAGCCATATCTGACTCTAGCCCCACTAAACTTCACCATCCCTCACTTAAAAATTTTGAAGTACAAAGACGCCTTTGATGTAACTTAGCGACCCGCATTTGTTGATAACATTTTTAAATTTCCAAAATACATAATGTATACTAATTTATCCATTAAAATGTTAAAAAAAAAATACACTGCCGTTTATTTCTATAACGAAAGGGGCGATGATAAGGAAAGAGAGGAAGGGGAATCGAATATAAATTTCTTTAGCTATAATCAATTTTATAATTCCCGTTTAACAAAAATGCTTATATCAGATAAAGTTGACTTATAATTTAACACTGTTAATAAAACAGGAGTGAGTGTGAGGTTTTATAGCGCAAGAGCCAAAGTAGGCTATGCTGCGCCAAACATTTGTTAAAATCGATTAGAAATTAATGGCATTAAAAACAAGAGACCAACACAAAAAGACACATAAAAGATAAAAGGTTAAAAATCAAATATGGTGTAAAAGGCCAATATGTCTTAAAAAAGCAAATAAGTTATGGTGGGGGGTTTCCCCCACTTAATAAAACAGGAACTGTGACATTTTTCCTTCTGAAGGTAATGTATTTATCGAAACAAAATAATCGAGAGAGGGAAACAAGGAAACTGATTTTATAATTTGAAATCTTGTTCGAAAGTTACATCACCGCGTTTTTGATATCTCTCTCGAATCATGATTTCCATTTTGTAACATCAATCCATCTATTGAAATACGAAAATTTTTTAACGATTTGCAAATACAGTTGTGACAAAAATGTATCAGCACTTTTTATTTGAAATTAGATTAACAACTTACCCCTTTGCGAAATATCATGCAATCGATTTAAAAAAAATATGCTGAGGAGAAAATGTCCCTCGTCTTAAAATATATATATGTCGATTTAGAATAAAATAATTTAACTTTATAAAATTGAATTTTTTGTGTGCTGTCTCATATATATATATGTGTGTGTGTGTGTGCTTTAGTAAATGGATTAATAATATACCTTAAAATAGTTACTTTTAAGAGAGTGAATAAGATCTAAGAAGTGTGTGTGCGGTAGCTTAGCGATCAAGGTCTTGGACTCGCGACCGGCAATGTTTTCGAGGTTCGAGCCCTGATGCCACTACAGACTCATAGCCGCGGTAGCCTAGTGGTTAAGACATCGGACTCGCGGCCTGCAGCTTCGTTGAGTCGTGGGTTTGAGCCCGATGCCACTTAAGGCCCTCCGTGTAGCCGGGGCTGTTGCACGCTAAATCTGCCGGGGCCCAAAGTCCTCCCCGTTGGCGTGGTGTGGAAGTTAGGAGAAGGGGTGCTAGCTCAGGTGTGGTCCTCGTCACTTGACCGAGGTTCAAAATTCCGAGGTCCGTCGCCAATAGCCCTCGTGTTGCTTCTAGTGCGACGTTAACAAAACCAAAAACAAACAAAGCAATTAAAGTCTCACTGTGTATCAGGAGTGATGATCTGTGGGAGCCTAAGTCCTCCCTGTGGTGGGGTTTCGAAATCTGAGAGAAAGGCACTGTTTCAGATGTCGTCCTCGTCACTTGATTGAGATTTAAAATAACGAGGTCAGTCGCCAATAGGTCTCAGTGCAAACGTTGGTAAACAATCACTTTGCAACTTTCTGTTATTAATGTATAATTATTTTTTCTGCATAAAAACTCTTTATTTAATGCCTCAAAATGCTTATAAATGTAAGTCAAACCATAAGAATTTGTATCGTTGTATTTCTGATTATTGAATATTTAATTACGCTTGAAATTAAGAAAATGTATTGGACACATTGAGACTTTTGAATATTTATGTGGTTTCTATCATTTTGTTAAACATCACATTTCGCCTACACAGTTAGATCTTTAACCTCATAAGCCTTGATTCGGAAATAAAGTTGAGGTTGCATGACAAGAATTTCTTTATTGCAGCTATAAATCTCTTCGTCCGATTTTTGGTAATAAAAGTAAGGCCATTGTAATCGTATAAGAATTTTTTATTGGAAGAAATTTCTAATAAATGCAAGGAAATATCTCATAAATAACTATCGATTTGAAAAAGTTAAACTTTTTTCATTTACATCTATTCCCTAGAAAAAGTATACATGTTCTATTTTTTGTTCTCAAAGGGGAAAAAAAACTACTATTTTTATGTAGCTCAATATGAGTATATTTAAGAATAAGTTACTTAAATTGTTTTTAATAATAAATTGTTTTATGAAAGAAAAACACATACATATATTAATTAAAAATAAAAAATAGAAAGTTTAAAAAATTTGAAGGAAAAAAAAATCTCTCGAATTTTTTATTTATAAATTAAAAATAATTTTACGATGTTTTTCAACATTAAAAACGTAAATTAGGGTTATTTTAATTAATGAGATGTATATTAGTATCAATTATTGTGATTTAGAGTTAAGTATAATATTAAATATCAGTATTAAAATATGATTTTTTTTTTACTATTTCTTAACATCGCACTTAGAAGCTAGATTAGATTAGTTTTTATTGACGTCGCACTAGAAGCAACACGAGGGCTAATGGTGATGGACATCGTAATTTTGAACCTCGGTCAAGTGATGAGGACGACACCTGAGGCCCTCTCCTAACTTCCACATCACGCCAATGGGGAGGACTTTGGGCCCCGACAGATTTAAAGTGACATCAGCCCCGGCTACACGGCGGGTATTTAGTGGCATCAAGACTTGAATCCACGACTCGAAGAAAACCGCCGGCCACGAATCCGAAACCATAACCACTAAGCTACCGCATAGATAGAATATATTTTAGACCCCCCCGCCCGCCCGAAATATCAACTAGCTACCTTACCATTCATTATCCTATTAAGATGTTTCTAATACGATAAAATAGAGATGTAGTAATAATTTTGCAAACTTGATTAGTTAGTTTAGTTTTTAATAACGTCGCATTAGAAGCAACACGAAGGCATATGGCGACGGACCTCGTAATTTTGAGCCACGGTGACGGACCTCGTAATTTTGAGCAAGTGACGGGGACGATGCCCGAGCTAGCACCACCCCCCCTCTCCTAACATCCACACCACGCCAACGGGAGGACTTTGGGCCCCGACAGATTAAACGTGCATCAGCCCCGGCTACACGGCGGGTTTTTGGTAGCCAAAGATCGAACCCGCGACTGAAAGAAAATCGCCGGTCACGAATCCGAAACCATGACTACTAGGTTACCGCGGACCATCTTCTGTTTCAAACGCCCCCGCCAAGTCCGACATGTTTGCGTCAGGAACTTTTTTTGCGTTTTTATATAGAATTGGATTTTTAAATCATATTTAAAATTTTAATCCTTTGTAATTTAATAATTTTTTTCTTCATCTTGTTTCCCAATATTAATTTTCAGTTTGATTTAAAAAAAAAAAAAAGCTTGTGTGGATTTTCAACACATTTTTGGCGCAGCTTACCCAAAT
Source organism: Nephila pilipes (assembly GCA_019974015.1). Classification (NCBI taxonomy): domain Eukaryota; kingdom Metazoa; phylum Arthropoda; class Arachnida; order Araneae; family Nephilidae; genus Nephila; species Nephila pilipes. The sequence goes on along the minus strand of BMAW01008637.1, from coordinate 60,024 downwards.
TTTGTTCTTGCGCCACAACCCCACCTATCACTCACTCACACTCAGAAGCAACAAGGAGCTATTGGTAACGGACCTCGTAATTTTGAACTTCGGCTCAGTGACGATGACGACTCCTGAGCTTACACCTCCCTCTCCAAACTTCCACATCAGGTCAACAAGAGGTCTTAAGACCACGAAAGATTTAACGTGCATCAGCCTCGATACCCAGTGGGTCTTTAATGGCAACAGGACTCGAATACACCCAACGGAAACAACACTGGCCGTAGGTTGGTGACCAGGACCATTAGGCTACCACGGCCGCATTAAAATAGGAAGCTTTATCGAAAAGTAGTGCTTTCATAGACATTTTGTTTGTTTGTTCTCAAAATTATTTTTGTACCTAAAAGCTACAGGTGTCCTCTGGGCAATTCATTTGTCGTTGATGTGCTGAGAACTGAAGAAAATTGCTGCTCCCGAGGATATGAGGTCGAAACAGCAAGGCACCAGTGTACCTTACAACTTCCATCTCTTCCCAAAGTTGGAAAAGTACCTTAAAGGACATTTCTTTCGTTCTGACGGCAAGATGAAAACTGTCGTTAAATACTTGTGTCGACAACAACCACTGGAATTCTTCGACGGATTTTCCCGACTAATAATGCGTTGGTGAAAGTGCATAGAAAGGGATGGGAATGTTGTCAAAAAGGGAATCGTGCATTGCATAGAGGTTACGTGTAGCTTTCAGGTTCTACAAGAACTGTGAAGATCAATTAATAAATTAAAAAGTTATGGCCGTGGAGGCATTACTTTCAAATGAAGCCTCATACTTGTCATCCATTTGGAAGTTTTACACTGTTAAAATTTCACATTTAGGGAGTATTTTATCATCTCCCTTATTAATTTTCTTTCTTAGTTCAGTTGATTCAAATCCACCATTGCACTAACCTTGAATTATTAGGAATTTTCTTAAAAATAATTTCTAGATATTTTTTATATTATGCATACTTTACTCATAAAGTAAACAAATTGGAATTTTACATTTGCGCGCTCATGTTCTCGTGTCACCAAGCTGGTATTTGTGTCAAGAAAACACATCCGAAATCTTATCAGACGAACTGAAATGTGTCCTTTAATCTTAAAAATAATTACTTCTTGCCACTTACACATTTACTTGCTATTTGATAGGGAGATGGACTTCAATTTCACGTGAATGCTGATTCACATCACAGTTTGCCAAGACACGTTTTGTAACAAATGCTCCAGTGGAAGATATAAGAACCGATCTATTTTTGTTGACCTCACGATAACCGCAATCGTATTGTAACATGTTTTTATCCTTAGATATTCTGGAATAGTTCGAGTAAATCAATAAGCAACTTCGAAATTTGTCAAAACAAAATGCCATGCGCAGGTGGAAGTCCCGCTTATCCGTTTTAAAAGGTGAGTGTTATGTTTACAAATAACATTCCTATTACTTGCAAAGACATAAACAAAATCTGGAAGATTACTAAATTAATCAATAATATAATACTGCGTTCATTTAATTACAGTTGTATCTATTTATTCAGGATAATGATCCAATCACAATTAACTCTGTTGTTATATGAGACCACGGAAGCTTAATGGCATATTTTTGAGGTTGGGAATAAAAAGTTGCATGTTCGAGTCTTGATTATTTTAGATTAATTGACTGTTTATTAGAGTAGAATTTAGAAGAGCAACGCATAGACTATTAAGGATATACTTTTAATTTTAAGCCATGGTACCAAGAACCACCTGAACTGACTCCCCACTCTCCTAACTTCCATCCCCCTCCCATAGACTTGCCTTCTCTAGGTAAGTTCGGGAATTATGACTCTGAAGTTCTCTCTCTAGTGATATTTTCTTTCCCATGAGTTTTACTATCTTTGGTAAGCACTGGAAACGCGCCTCGGGATACCCTAGCGACCTTTCTCTTCTTTCGACCCTTGTCAACCAGTTTTTCCCTTTTTTTTTTCTCTATCTTACAGATGCGCATGTTTACCGCAGCATATTGTGACATTTGGCTCTTGCACCATAAACTTCAACTTTCAGTCACTCCCCTAATTTTCATACAATCCCAAGGTCAGGAATTTGAGTTTACTATGATGCGTACCTGTTGAAAGGGCATCGGCCCCGCTACATGATGGGTCTTTAGAGGCGTCAGGACCCATGACTCGACTAAAACATCACAGACTATGAACTCGCGATCATTACTATGAAATTACCGCGGGTACTTACTTCCTTTTGATGTTTAGTTTATTAAATAATAGGGGCTCCCCATGACAATTTTATAGCATTTGGAATTTCTCACATGGCAAAATTTAGAAGTTCGGAGATATAGAGGTATAGATTTTTTTTTTTTTAACGTGATGCACTTAGGCAACACGAGGGCTGTTGGCGATAGACCTCGGTCAATTGAAGAGAATAGTACCTGAACTTTTTGTCATACAGGAACATAAATTTCAACATTACGCAAAGGGAGGACTTTGAGCCTCGACAGATTTAACGTGCATTAGCCGCAGCTACACAATGGATCTTTAGTGGCATTCAAGGCTCGAACCCTTAACTCCACGAAAACCGTTATCTGCGAGTCTACGACCACTAGTCTACCGCGGCCACTGGATGTTCGGAGAGTGAAGAACTTAGTTGTTTTCCTTGTAATTTGATTTTAGCTGGGGTGCAGCCAAGTGATGGTATTCAGACATCACTCCGCAACCCTCTCCCTCCGTCCTATCCTCCAGGGGAAAAAAAATTAGGAACATTACTGCAGATTGGTGAACATAAATACTACCCGTAATGTCGTCACTGCTCCCATCTAAGATTATTTTTGTCTTTCCAACATTTTTTTCCGGCCAGTGACAGGAATTGTATATATTTTAAACTTGATTGATTTTTTTTAGAAGCAAATGACATAATAGTATAGCCAAGAGGGATGTATATTTGGCGGAAAATCACCAAAATTTTTATTTAAATCTCCTGTAAGTAACATTGATTATCGGAGGATGAAATGAGAATTTTTTTTTTGAACATTAAAATAATCCAATCTCGGATGATATTTCTGTTCCTAATCGTCGGGAAATGCGTTAAATTTAAAATTCCTCTGAATAGTCAAGAATTCTTCGATGTTTTTCCGAATAATTTATTTACTGTTAATAAAGATTAACTGCAAAGTTTTTTCATGAGTATTTTACTACATTCCTGATAATTCATAAAATTTATTTTCATGCTATAAGTTATATAGGTACAATATTTAATAAAGCCTGGGACACAATATTAAAACAAAATCCCCATAACGTATTAATTTCTGTATGATTAATAAATATGTGCAATAATTAAGGAAAAAATTAATTAGTGAGCAAATATAACTTAATTTATGCAATTATAGCCGCTATAATTACATTAAATTTTATTACAAAATAAAATTTTAGAGACACCACCCTAGATTTATTTTCTGGCAATGTTCCTAGATCTCGGTTCAAGACCTTGTAGTCTATTGTCATTAAAGTCTGTTATACAGGTATAGTGTGAAACGTTATATGTACTTAAACAAATAAAAATCTATTGCTATATTGCCTAATATAACAGAATTTAGACTGATTACAAAATATTTTTCTATTGGGGAATGCTAAAATGGTTTGCAAGAGATGGTTTGCATTTTGTGATTGAACATTTCTAGTTATTTTTTTTAAAAAAAATATACAAAATTATGGCGGCCGTTGTAGTTTATCGTACCCGTGCGGCACAGATGTGAGGCGTAGCAGGAAACGGCCGAACTGGCTTATCTTATCTGCAGCATCAGGCCATGGTCATTAGATTAGATAACTGTATTGTCACCGGGACTACGTCGGTATTTGTGCAGAATTTCAAGGCAATTGGAAGTTCTTCAAAAAATAGTTGTAAGAACTGCCTTTTTCAAATATACTTACATTTATGTGACGTTAAATAAAAACGATTGTCAAATATTTTACTCAAAATAAAAAAAAATAATAAATAAATTTCACTTTTAGAGTTTCGGAACGGACGCGATTGATTACGATCAACGGTTGCCAAGCAACAATTACAATTAGTGTGTCCGTTTTGGTTTCGAATTGTCTTATTGTCCTTGAACAACTCATAGGCGCGACGGTGAGCTGGTGACATTTAATTTTTCAACTTTTTTTTGTTATTTAGAAGAGAGGTGCAGCGTTGATATTGTTTATTTATATTTTTGTTTATTGATAAAGTTTTTGGTAATGCGCGCCTTTGTTTGTATTTTATTGGGAAGTCAAATTTGTTTCGTACTATTCGTCGACGTGTAGGGGAGTGTTAAGGTAACTAAATGTTTCATTTTTAAACGTTTCAATGGCTATCTGTGGTTGTGCCCTCGTTGAATTTTATTTATTCTTAAAATGAATTAAACTATAAAGTAATTTTATTTTGCGCGCGAGTAATGCACTTGTGATATTTTTTAATTCTTTAGAGAACGGCAAATTTAGGGTTCGCACTGGACGTCAAAAATCCACACTATGCCACTGAGATATATTGCTCGACACTTAACCGTGATTCCAAAATTACGAAATCCATCACAAATAATTAGTCTAGTATTGCTCTAAAACAGTTGTTCCCTACTGGTCAAAGCCACGTATCGGTGGACTTTGAGGATATTTACGGGGGCGTTTTGGGTCCAAGGCTCCAAAGTTTAGGGGACGGTAAAAAAAACAAGCTGTCAATATAGCTTGTTTGGTCAATACTTGCAAGAACGCGCTTAAAAAATTGATTAGTAATAAAGTTTATCGAAAACATGTACTTGAGCAAATAGTTCTCATCTTCTATAAGCAAGATCTGTCAGTGATAAAAAAAATAGATATTGGTACATTGTAACTTTCTTACTAAATCATTTTTAATTAGTACATATTACGCAAATTTGTGCAGTCATATTATAGTTTATTAACGTTGCACTGAGAAGCAACACGAGGGCTATTGATGACAGACTTCGAAATTTTCAACCTCCGTCGAGTGACGAGCACGACATTCGAGCTGGCACCTCCCTCTCCAAACTTCCACACCACAGCAGTGGGACGACTTGCGACCTGGACCAGATTTACCGAATATCAGCCTCGCTACACATGCGAGTTTTTAGTGGTTTCAGGACCCGAATCCTTGACTTGACGGAACTCCAGTCTCAAATCCGCGACCATGACAACTACGTTACCGTAGCTTCGAGACCCATGTGGTGACCGGGGATGACGGAATAGTCTCATTGTAGCTCATGCATGTCGTAAAAGGCGACTAAAATGGGTACCCAGCGTGTGGAGGTATAGCCGGGCACCCTGCCCCTGGGGATTATATCAGGGGACCTCAGGGACTTACCTTCTTCAGGTAAATACGGGCATCATGACCCTAAGCACCTTAATGATCTTTTTCTTTCCCATGGGGTTTACTGTCTTTGGTAAACACGGGCAGCGCACTCCCGGGATACCCTAGCGATCCTTCTCTATTTTCGACCCTCTTTCTTGTCAACCATTTTTACCTTTTTTTTCAACTTCACGTCTAGACCACAGTTTAATCTTGTTTGGCGCAGCATAGCCATATCTGGCTCTTGCGCCAATAAACTTTACATTCACTCACTCACTCGCTCACTACCGTGGTTTCGAAGTGCACCACGGCGTGTGTGCGTATGTTCCAGTTCGATTGGTGTGGTGTGGATGTTAGGAGAGGGGGGCGCCAGCTCAAGTGTCGTCCTCGTCACTTGACCGTGGTTCAAAATTACGAGGTCCGTCGCCAATAGCCCTCGTGTTGCTTCTAGTGATACGTTAATAAAAACTAAACTAAAACTGAAAACTAAATGTTCCAGTTCGATCAACAAGGCTTATATTTAAAAGTTTGCACCGGCCTTGACAAGCGTATAAGGATATACACAGATAAGGATCGTATCCACACACCACCACGAATTTTCTAGTGTAAAATTAATTCTGTCGTATTTCCTACTTTTCATCTCAAAATTAGATCATTGTTTGGAATGAAATGCATTCGAAGAAAGAAATAATAATAAAAAAAAGGAATACTTCTGCGGGATTACTTTTGATTTCTGACCATCGGAAGTGTTTTAAAATGTTTTTCAGGACTCGAAATTCATAACTAATCTATTGATTTTAAAAACAAAAAACGTTTTTTTTTTCCTGAAAAGGGGGGGGGGGGGGGAATAATTTTTTTTTTTTTTTTTTTTTGGGAAGGGCTCGTATAGTCCAAAATAGGATGGTATTCCAAATTCTAGAGCGTGACATTTATTCAGATCATAACAATCATGCTATGATTTTTTTCAGTTTCTAAGTATTTCTTCAATAGTTTAACGGTATTTGTGTATATTATGTAATTCCTTAAAACGCGTGATCCGTTTTTGTTGTTGTTTACCTTAATGCTTTTTTCTGCGAAACAAGACTAGATAAGGAAGAAGTGTTTTTCAATATTTCAAATTTTTCTACATTTCAGCTGCCAAATATTTCAGTTTTTTTATAATCTGAATGTAACATCAGACAACTATTGGACATGATTTTTTCGACTTAAAAACACTTCATGCTGATAAATTTATAAGTTTTCTTTCGCTTTTCGAAATATTACTGAAATTCCAAAGATTTATCGAATTGTAAATTCGTCCTAGTGTTATTGAAAATATATAAAGTTAGGCGGAAAAAAATGAGCATTGAATAGTGTACAAAATTATTTTACTGCATGAATTAAAAATTCAAATTGGACCAGATTGTCAAAGACTTGTCGTTTGCGTTGAGAAAATACCTAGGTTTATTAAATGGTATAGCCATAGTTGCCAAAGCTTTTAACATTTACCTTTGTAATAAAAATAAGAAATTAAATGAAATAAAAAGACTGCCTCAAAATAAAAAAAAATAAGATAATTATATTTGTTCTTAATTTTATAATGTGTATGGTTTTATACATTATATGGGTTATGCAAGAATCCACATTTCTACAGTATACTGTCTATCAAGAATTGTGTAGATTGGTTGAGTTGGCTACTTCTCTTTGTAATGAGAGTAATTTCTCTTGTCTTTTGGGAAGTCAATTCATAAAGGTTCATGGTTTATGTATTTATATTATTTATTAATTTATTTAAAGTTGAAGTCCTCGAAAGAGGGCTTGTATTCTTCAGGTAGGTACTGGAATCATGATCCCGAAGAAAACACAGGTAACGTGCTCCCAGAACACTCCAGCGATCCTTTTCTATTTTCGACTCTCCCTTTAGGATTTTAATCGTTTTAAAATGTTAAACATTTTTTTCCTTTTTCTGTATATTTTATATAAATTTCCTTATGTGGTTTTAAAAAAGAAAAGCTTGTTGAATTTTCAACATATGCTTGCAGCAGTATAGCCAGATTTGCCTCTTGCGCATACAACAGTCACACACATTTCAACCCCCCTTTTTGTCAACCCCAATTTCGACGTTTCCCCCCTTTTCCAAACGTCTAGATCCCTGTTAATCTTGTTTGGCACAGCTTAGCCATCTCTGACTCTTGCACCATTAAACTTTGCCATCACTCAAACTCCGTCAAATTTCAAGTTTAAACAAAATTAGTGTATGTAGAGTATGAAATTTTAAGTCTCTCTCTCCCATTATTGAATCCTCTATTTAAAATATATTAAACTTTACTTTAGAAGGATCATAATATCCAAAGGGTGAACTAGCTGAAGCTTAAATGAATTTAATTTCTCATAAGATATAAATATCAAAACATTTAATGCAACTTTTGATTAAATTGTATTATTTCTAAGCATTATCGCATGCTCCAAACAATCACATAGAACACAAATACTTTGTGTGTATAATTGCAACATTAACTAAAATTGCAATTCCCCTATAAATAATCGTTTGCATTTTTATAAAAAATTTATCGAAAACGAAGAATAAAAAAGACTATTAAAGAATTTTAACCTCGTTTTTTCGAAGAAAATAAGCAATAAAAATTTTATTTCATGTTCTTTTTAGTGTGTTGATATCCAAGGCACCCTAGTGATATTTTTCTTTCCCATGAAGTTTTAGTCTTTGGTAAACACGGGTGACGTACCCCCGGGTTACCCTTGTGATCCTTCTCTATTTTCGACTCTCCTTGTCAACCAACTTGTCTTTTTTTCAATTTTTCTCACACGTTCACAGTTCCATCTTGTTTGGCGCAGCATAGCAACATATAACTCTTATGCCAATAACCTTTACATTCACTCTCTCGCTGTATGTTGATATGGGGAGGGGGTCTCTCGAAATATATATATAGTGACGAGGTCGACATGTGAGCTGGCACTTTCCTCTCCAAACTTCCAAGCTAACGGAGGAAATCGGAGTTAGTTTAGTTTTTTTTTTTATTGACGTCGCACTAGAAGCAACACGAGGGCTATTGGCGACGGACCTCGTAATTTTGAACCACGGTCAAGTGACGAGGAGGACACCTGAGCTGGCATCCCTCTCTCCTAACATCCACATCACGCCAACGGGAGGACTTTGGGCCCCGACAGATTGAACGTGCATCAGCCCCTGCTACACGGCGAGTCTTTGGCGGCCAAGGATCGAACTCGCGACAGAACGAAAACCACCGGCCACGAATCCGAAACTATGACCACTAGGCTCACGCGGCACAGGAGGAAATTGGAACCTCAACGAGATTAAACGTGCATCAACCTCACTAAACGGTGGGTCTTTAATGGTATTATTTGGACTCGAGACCGGGAATGACAGAATAGTCCCACTGTAACTCATGCATGTCGTAAGAGGCGACTAAAATGGGTAACCAGCGTCTGGGGGTATAGCCGGGCACCCTGCCCCTGGGGATTATATCAGGGCATCTCAGGGACTTGCCTTCTTCAGGTAAGTACGAGCATCATGATCCCGAGGCACCTTAGTGATCTTTTTCTTTCCCATGGGGTTGACTATCCTTGGTAAACACGGGAGACGCACTCCCGGGATATCCTAGCTATCCTTCTCTATTTTCGACCCTCCTTCCTGTCAACCACTTTTTATCTTTTTTTCAGCTTCATGTCTAGACAACAGTTTAATCTTGTTTTGCGCAGCATAGCCATATCTGACTCTTGCGCCAGTAAACTTTACATTCACTCACGCACCCCGACTGTGCGAAAACACTGGTCACGAGTCTGCGATCATAATCACTGGGCTGCCGAGGCCGTAATTTTCAATGGATCCGGGTACTTGTTAACATAAATAGTGCTGTGTGAGCAGATTTATTAGCCAAGGAAAAGTACAAATACTTCCTACCATCAAAATGGTTGATGCAAACGCTGCTGCTAATTGCAGACTTTTCGGCCACATCTAAAGAAACCCCTTATTACTATAGATCTTATCTATCCAGATGAATGCAATCCACAAAAAGCAAAACTTGGAACAAATGAATAAGATATAACAGCACTCTGACAACTAGGAACCTTAAATCATTTACAAATAATTCGATATAAAAACCAACGTTTTTATATGGTGGCAAAGTTTATTAGAGAAAATTATTGAAATATTAGTTAAAACTGTTAGTTATTTTTAACTTTAAAATTCACTTAAAAAGAGACATTTGTGAGAGTATTAAGAAATTCATAATACTCATAAAATCAAAACATGCATTTGAAAGTTTGTAAGTGATTCTATTAAAAAAAAGAATGGGAGCCAGAATTCAGAAAAAATTATTGTGATAAGACACGGCGCCAAATATTGGAAACTTTCTATCTCGTAGATAGTAAAGGGGAGATAGTATCTCCCCTTTGTAAGTACAAAAGGTTTACGATACCGCATGCTGCGTGGGGAGTGCCCGGTGTTCCCAGAGGGGGAAAGAAATTTTTTCCTCAATCCTAAAAGCGCCGAGAGGAAAGAATATTTTGACTTATTAAAATTATTGAAATATGTTAAAACTTTTCGCAAACGTCTAAATATTGCATTGTTAGGCGAGTACGAACGATTCCCAAAATTTCAAAGCTCTAGCTTGATGTTGGTTAAATTAACGATCGAAAATTTGATGACACACACACACCAAGTGAAATTCAGAAAAACGTTGTAAAATTGCTCGGGTACTCCATGATATCGGAGAGAAAGAAAGAAAGAGAGAGATTTAGAAATTTCTTACCATTTTACCGAGCCTTTTTAAACGTGACTTTGGCCCCCCACATTTATTTATCTCGGGAAAAAATTTCTCAGCAGTTTTGGGACACCTGATCTAACAGCTGCTGTCATTCAGGCCTTGAAGACTATCTAAAGTATACTCTGCGTTATCCAAGGGCACGACAACAATAAACATTCAAAAAAGATAGCTGTATTTTTAATGCTAAAAAAATTAAGGTCATTGGTAACTTGAAAAAGTTTTATCATTTGACAAATTTCTGAATATATCTTGAGACTCCTGCAACTTCATTCGTATTGATAAATAAATTCATTTTGTCAGTATGATTCACATTTAAACGATATATTTAATGGAATTAAACAGCGTGTGATTTATAAAATATTTTCCATTTTACAACGTTTTTCTGAATTTCACTTGGTGTGTGTGTGTCATCAAATTTTCGATCGTTAATTTAACCAACTTCCCATCAAGCTAGAGCTTTGAAATTTTGGGAATCGTTCGTACTCGCCTAACAATGCAATATTTAGACAATTATGACAAGTTTTAACTAATATTTCAATAATTTTAATAAGTCAAAATATTCTTCCCCCTCTGGGAACACCGGTAACTCCCCATACGCCACATGAGGTATCGTAAAACTCACAAAGGGGAGATAGTAAGGGTTGCTGACTTTCAGTCAGTAATCGTTCGCAAGAAAGAAATATTCCAATATTTGGAACCGTGTCTTATCACAATAATTTTTTCTGAATTCTGGTTCCCATTTTTTTAATAGAATGACTTCCAAACTTTCAAATGCATGTTTTGATTTTATGATTATTATATATATTTTTAATACACTCACAAATGTCTCCTTTTAAGTAAATTTTAAAGTTAAAAATAACTAACAGTTTTAACTAATATTTCAATAATTTTCTTTAATAAACTTTGCCACCATTTAAAAACGTTGGTTTTTATCTCGAATTATTCTACCTGCTGTCACTCTAGAAAAATCGACACAAAAATTATTAAATGAGCAAAATGTTTAATACGCATTACAATGACGAATATAGAAAGGGGGAAAAAAAGAACCCTTTCGAAATTCTCAATGACAAATATTCAGCAAATTTCCTTAAAAGCAGCGAGAACAAAAAAAAAAGTGTAAAATTTCATGCGCTTCTCTAGCACTCAACTGAGACGTCATAATCGCTTTTTTTGCTGATGTGACTGAAATCATGGTACGAACGAGTCAACCTGCTTGTAGGTCAGACGACAAGGGAAACACGATCCTTTCGTCTATCATACGTCATGACTGATGTTTCAGTTTCGTCCAATCATTGACGAGTGGACCGGTCGGATACCAACCGATGACGAAACGCTTATGCATGCACGTGAGCAGGATCTTAGCGAATTCCCTCAACCTTGAGCGTAGGAGAGAGGACGGATGCTGAAGTGTTTTTCTTGTGCGAATTAATTGCACTGGCGGATTTGTTGCAGCGCGATTTTTGTTTTGTTTGTTGTTGTCTTGACGTCACGGAGCAAGAGTCAACGTTTTCTTTCCTGTATTGTAATGCGATAATGCAGGGCGAATGTTATGGATTGCATTGCGTCTGGACTCAACTGAGATGACGAACAGAACAAATAAAATTTCATCAGGAAATAGATTACACTTCTTTTATATTCGAAAACATTGGAGAAAAGGATGTTCAGATTTTGCAGATGAGGAATAATTACTCGCACCACATTTGCAAACAAACAAAAATTTCATTTGATTCATATCAAGAGAAAGATAATTCGATTTCTGGAAAACATTAATGTTTAACGTAACCTAAGGGATATATTTCCGTTGCACGAAATGAGAACCGTCTGCCACTGAAACGTAGTTATTAAAATGTGTCATTTCTGTACTAAAAGTTTAAATAATTCTTAAAAATATTAATTTTCTGCATAACCTAGGAATATAATTCCGTTAGACGGTATGAAAATCTTCTGACGCGAAAATATGGTTATTAAAATTGTGTCATTTCTAGTTTGAAAACTTAAACAATATTCATTTTTAAAAACTTAAGACGATAGTGAAATGCGATTTGAAAGTATCCGTTTTTCTCAAATCAAATCCGAGAAAATTTTTCAAATAAATCGCGAAGCCAGATTTTTATAATTGAACATAAATATATAAAAGCATCTTTTTTTAAGTCAGAAATTTAATATCTAATTGTTATGAATGAAGTAATTGCGTTTCCGTGAGTTAAAAAAATACCTTCATAAATGTAAGTAAAATGTTATATCTATATATAAGCGAAATACTACTGACTGACTCATCACGAAATCTCTAAGACAATTCAACCGATTGACTTGAAATTTAGTATAATTACTCATTTTGCGATGTAGACGCTCACTAAGAACGGAATTTACGGAAGTCTTATCCAAAATGTAATTTTCATCCGTTAATCTACTATTAACATCGGTTATGTAATTTTGGCGACTTAATCGCCAAAAATGACATGACCGACGCCAAACGGAATATATATTTTTTTATATGTGTATACTATTTACTATCACCCATTAAGTTTACTTGGTGAGATTTGCGCGTGCGAAATGGAAAAATACCAAATAATTTAATATTGAAGCGCTGCAGGAGGATTGGCAAGATTTTGGCGAAGGGGCTCTTCATGTGAAATTTCGTACATGTCGAAAATAGAAAACGTACGTATTTAGCGATAGAAATAAATGAGTTTGGAATCCCACGGTTGGTGAAAGTGTACTTTGCAGTCACTTGCAATCCTAAATGGTCAGAAAACGAAGATGTCTTCAGGCAAGGACAAAAATCTTATAATAGACACGATGCCATTGCGAGGGTATTTCATTTGAAAGCTAAGCACATGATGAATCTTCTGACAAAAGGTTGCATCTTTGGCAATACTAGATGTAGCATGTATACGGTGGAATGAATTGTATCCATATTATATACATATGGGGCGACTTTTTACTAAAACATTTTATTTTTCTTATATATTTGAAAGTCGTGGATAACCATTATTACAGACAATGAATTTCTTAAAATTTAGATTATCATTAACATCTTACAAATTGAAAATCTTCTTGATATCTTACGTATAGGTTCCAAAATATTATATTATCGTCTGTCCAGCGAAGTGGGCGGGTATATCAGCTAGTGTATATATATATATATAAGGGAAACAGAAAAAGGAAATAGAAACGTAGAAAAGAAGCTCATTGCTTCTTCAGATCATAATTATATACACAGCTATAGTTGATCAGGTGATACTAGAACGCCTGAGCTTGTATGCTCTTTATCTCCAAATCAGAGTGAAAATTCTTTTAGCGAGCTTTACTTGGGGAATTGCGTTGAATAAAAATTATTTAATTTGTGGTGTGAGACGAAATTTAATCTTTTAATATTTATATCAGAATCGTAGTTGCATATGTTATGGAGTGTGCTATTGTTGATGTTCATGAGATTTTTAAAGAATTTAAGTGAAATTTTGTGAATGATTTGTCTAATGGTGGAGAAGTTAATGGAGGATATATATATAGTTGATATCTGAATAGTCTTTCTTCTTTATATAGTTTCTAATAATGCGATAGAGAAGGATGATATTTGGGATTTTCTACATGGATTGTGTAACGTCCGTAAGAAATTGAGACGACGAACAGAAATCAAATTACTCCAAGAAATGGAATGATGTTTGTATTTTCCCACAGCTTGCTTTTGTCAAATTAATTATTCTTTTATTTTTGGAAATGCTTAAGGAAAGGACTTTCAGATTTTACACATGTGGAATAATTACTTTCACTACATTTGCAAAGAAATTAAAATGCATTTCATTGGATACAAATGGAATAAAGGAAGTTCAGTTTTTGGAAAATATTAAATTTTTACGTAACCTATAAGAACATAATTTCACTTGACGAAATTAAAATCGTTTGTCCTTTGAAACATTGTTATTAAAAGTGTCGCTTCTAATTCAAAAGCTTGATCATTTCTTATAATAAAAATAAATAATTTAGCGTTAATTTTTATTCGAACTAAAACAGGAACTTTATTTAGTGTATTCGTTATGTAACCTCAAGATAAACGAAAGTTTTTAAAATTAAATGCGATCAAAATAGAATGTTTGGTTTCATATTTCCTCCCTATGGCGTGGTGTGGAAGTTAGGAGAGGGATTTGCAGCTCAGGTGTCATACTCGTCACTTGACCGAGGTTCAAAATTGAGAGGTCCTTCGCCACCAGGCCTCGTGTTGCTTCTAGTGCGACGTAAATAAAATCAACCAACCGATAAATACCCATGCTCACATTTTCTGATTAACTGATATTTTATAAAGAAATATCATCAGTTGAAAAATGTCAACTTTCTGACAATCATCTATTTGCGTTTTTCAGTGAATATTTCCGAATTGCGACGATTAGTACAAACTGCGATGAATAGATTTTTAATTTTCTCGATAAGTTTTCAGGGTTTTACTTTTTCAAAGAACGACACGTGTGTGTAATGGGTTGTGACAAAACATACACTCAAATAGGAAAATCGAAATACCGATACGTCTTTTCACTACTGTGAGGCCTTGGTAGCATAATGGTCATGGACGCAAACTCGGTTTTGGTTTTCGTCGAGTTTTGGGTTCGAGCCCTGATGCCACTAACCCGCCGTGTAGTTGGTCCTGATGCGCTTTAATTATGGTCGGAATCCGAAGTCCTCCCAATGGCGTAGTGTGGAAGTTTGGAAAGAGAGGTGCTCGCAAAGGTGTCGTCCTCGTCACTTGACCGATGTTCAAAATTACAAGGTCCATCTCCAATAACCGCCGTGTTGCTTTTGAGTGTGACGTTAGTAAACAATCATATTTCACCATTGTGTCTTTTACAGGGTAAGGCAAAAATATGTTAACGTTAAATGGCTGTTTAATCACTTAAAATTGTAAAGAAGTTAAGGCAGAGAATTTGGTAACCATGCCTCTCAGTGCACTTATGGAGTCTGTCCATTGTTGTTTGTAAGGCACTCTCGGCCATTTCAGCAGGAATTCCAGCGATGACGTGCGTGGTGCAATGTTTCAGGTCATCCAAGTTCCGATACTTGCTGGCGTAGACCCGGTTCCTGACCATGCCCCACAGCCAAAAATCGCCTGGCGTTAGGTCAGGTGAACGTGCTGGCCATGGGAGAGGACCATCTCTACCAATCCAGCGTCATCCGAACGTGTGGTTCAGATAACCACGAACCATCGGACTCCAATGGGTGGTGGTGCCGTCTGGCTGAAAGTACCCTCGCTGCAAAGTGGTATGACTTCATTTTTAAATCATGATGCAAAATTATAACCAGTGACCCAAGCGAAATTTTTGTTTCTAGAGGAAGTCTGCGCATGTGGACTTGGTTGGACTGGCTACCGTCGTTCCTTGGATTGTGACGTTGGGTTATTCGCGGTTTTCTCTTCACTAACCTTGGGGACTTTTAATTAAGATTGATTGCTTTTGCTAAACAACCTTTGCCCGACCAAAAATGAAACGTGATTATGTAAATCGAAAGCAGGTAGAAATGAAATGAAGCAGGAGAGTTAGGAAATATATAAACTCAGACTGAGAGTCGCGATAGAGAGGTTGAGTGGTTCTAGCGTTCGGCAATTGTTCCAGAGTCGGAGCCAGGAATTGTTACCAGTTATCGGCTGGTTAATGTATGCTAGAAGTCAAGATAGCCTCAGTGCGATCTTAGTGGTAAGAGTCAGTTAGATTATTACTGGTAGATCGAGTTAACATAGTTAAGGCCTTGTCCAGGAGAGCATTTATAATTGTCTTCATATTAGCAATCAACCAATAAATACTGTGTGTATTGGTCTAACGTCTCTTTGATTGACTTTTAGTGTTAATATATTGAGTTTAGCTATGGCACAAGAGGCGAACAGGAATAGTTCGCCGTCACAGGACGAGGATAATATTCTCTTCAGTTCGAACATA
>BMAW01008637.1:0-38988 GCA_019974015.1 Nephila pilipes | reverse complement strand
TTTTTTTTTATTCATCAACATAACACCTTTTGTTAATCACCTTTTAGGGTGATACAATCGTTCCAACGCTTTTCCAAATCTTCCTTCCCCCCCCTTTTTTTTTTTTTTTTTTTTTTTTCTTTCGCAAGAAATCTTTTTTGTTGCGAGTAAATAGCGATAAACAGCTTTCTGAATCATCGACTCGTTGCTGTTTTTGTTCCATCGAAAGCAATCGCGGCACCCACTTGGAAAAAACCTTTTTCACTTCACTTCAAAAAACCTTTTTCTGTAAATACACTTCCATATGATATCTGTGTCATCTCAGCAATCTCACGGAGCTTCACTTTACGATCTTTCATTATAATTTTTGTCACTTCACTCACATTTTCCGGTGTAACGGCTTCCACAGGTCTACCCGAGCGTTCCGCGTCATTTGTGTCGGTACGACCACGTTTAAACTCGGCAAACCACCGACAAATCGTTGCTTTTGATGGACAAGAGTCCGGGTAACATTTTTCAATCCATTGTTTCGCTTGCACGGTGTTTTTACCCATTAAAAAACAATGTTTTATCAGAACACGAGAAACTCGGTTTTTTCCATTTTTTAAACAAACTACAAAACGACTTTACTCCAACCTCGATAACTCAGCTGTTTCTGGTCCGATCGACTTAAAATTTTGACACGTTTCAAGCAAAGGTTAGTACTCTAGAAAGACCTGGTTACTGGTTTACTACGAGCACCATCTCTGGGTTAGTCTCGGGAGTTATTGATTGATGTGTTAGGTAAGCATGGGCATCATGTATCCTTGTGATCTTTTTCTTTCCCATGAGCTTTACTCTCTTTGGAAAACACAGGTGACGCCCCCCCCCGAGTTACCTTAGCGATCCTTCTCTATTTTCGACTGGCTATTGCGCCAATAACCTTCACATTCACTAACTCTCTTTAATCATATGAAAGAAGAATATGTTTGTTTTTACATTAAGGAAAAACAGAAATTATTTCTTTTAGAAATACTAAATGTAGCTTCGCAATTTTTTACCGTTGTTCAAAATCAAAATAATATGCACATTTAATCGAATTTCTTGAAAAATACTTACGAAAGATACAACTAATGCTTCCAAACAAATATGCAATTTTTGAGATTTGATTACGCAAGCGCAAACGCGCATGTAGGTTGTGTATTTAGAGAAAAATACAAATTATGAGGTCCATCACCGATAGTCCTAGCGTTGCTTCCAGTGCTAAGATAATAAACAATCGCAATCACAGCCAGAAATGCATTGTAAGCGCACTTGCCAAATTCCACATTTCGTTCGTTCGCACACGTCGCCGAATTTCACGGTGTTGCAACGGTTTTCTTCGACAACAACGTCTGAAATTAAAATGCCTCAATAACTAGCCCGAGAGAGACGTCTTTTTTTAGCCTAATTGGTAGAGGCGCAGCAAAAAGCGACCGGTCAACTTTCTTCGGACCGACTGATCCTGGGGCACCTGTCCACCGAGGTCAACTCGGTCCCCTCCCCACTTGATCGAAAATCACTTAATGCCGCAGTGGTGACCTAGTACTTGAACACTGGATGACAGCACAGATTTGAACTACTGATTGCATATGCCCCCGAAGCAAAACACTTGCTTCTGTGTATCTAACAAGACAGTCTCAGATA
This sequence comes from Nephila pilipes, assembly GCA_019974015.1. Classification (NCBI taxonomy): domain Eukaryota; kingdom Metazoa; phylum Arthropoda; class Arachnida; order Araneae; family Nephilidae; genus Nephila; species Nephila pilipes. Next base: position 37,344 of record BMAW01008637.1, on the reverse strand, counting down.
ACCCCGACTAGCGTACGGCGCACGTGTCGACGAGACTCGCCGCTCCACTAGAGACAGCCGATGACGCCAAATAATTTTTGTCCTAAACAAAGCTGATTTTAACAGGGAAGGGATGAATATCAATTGCAGAAAGGGCTGATACATTCTCTGCAAATATCTTTCAGAATGTTTCTCTTCGTATCATCACAATGATACTGGAGGGAGAGTGTGCAACAGCTCTCTTCAGTGACAACGTCTGAAATTAAAACAATAACTAGCACTAGAGAAACGTCTCTTTTAGCCCAATTGGTAGAGGCGCAGCAAAAAACATCCGATCAACTTTTCTTCGGACCCATTGTCCAGGCTTCGAAACAGCCGCCGGCACCCAATGTCAGCTCTCTCCCCACTCTCTAAACACCGAAGTGTTTTTCTGTATTCGGCGAAATTCAAAACACACAACCAACGTTAAGACAATGGAATGAGATGGAGTCGGAAGACTTGAAATAGAGCAATCTCAAGTGAGGACTGCTTGAGAATTTTAATGTATCCCCAGGGTTGTGTGCAACTTATAATGACAATTAAATGAGATAGGATCCGCAGAGAAAAAGTCTGGACACACAAGGTCGTCCAAGGGCCCCGACGACCAATGAAGACCGATATTTGCCCATTACAGCGAGACCTAACAGTGCAACAGCTTCTCATCTATCTCGTGAACTTCATGCGATTAGAGGAATCCAAGTTTTAAGAGTTTCTGTTTCCAGAAAGATACATGATAGAGGTCTGTTTACAAGAAGACTTTCTGCTTGCGCACCGATCACTCCTGCGCACCAAACAGCCCGGTTAGCACAATGCAAAGAACATTTAAATTGGATCAGCAACCAGTGGGAAACTGTTCTGTTCATTGATGAGTCCGAATTCAACCTAACCACTCATTCCAGAGGGAACTAGGAATCCTCTACATTTCCCCCATCATCCTAGAAAGTGACGAGTATGGTTGCGGAGGTTTCACAGTTTGGGCAGACATCCTGTTGGATGGAGGCGCATACCTCTATGTCTTTGACAGAGGCTCCGTGAGTGAAATCTTGGAGCCCTGAGATAAATCTTTTCAGAAGTGCATTTCTGAAAAAAATATTCATTAATTTCATTTTCATTTTTTTTTTCGTTTTCCATTTTCATTTTTCTGAATAACAACTCTCGTCCACAAAAGCGACGAATTTCTGGAAAGTGAATATATATTCTCCACAAGGATTAGAGACCTTTACCCATTAACTATTTGAAATGTTCTTGATAGGACAATTGCAACTCGCCTTTCTCCTCCCTGAACTACCCTGAATCTGAAACTAGTGTTCCCGGAGGAATGGAACCCCCCGATCCCCATAGATACTCATAAATTGTCTTATTTCCAGCATAAATTCACGTTGTGAAAACTATACAATTAAAAGAAGTGACCATACTCCCTATAACCCCATTTTTTGTTCCATCTCGCAACCTGCCTTTCAGATTTTCCGACTCTAATAGATCGTACATACGGTCATGCAAGTGTGTCATAAATGTTGTTTGGCCATTTTTTTGCAATATAGCAACTTATGAATACCTAATTTTACTAAAATCTATCCAGTGCCTCTGGAGATAATCTACCAGAAGAGAAAATTATCTTGATTTTGTAGCATAGCAATCTATTTGCATTTCATAATAGCAAATTTTCCTTTTCTTACTCGCGCTTCTACAATATTTAAGCAATTTGATAAACTTTACAGAGTTATCGTCATCAATTTAAAATCACTGGGTTTTCTACCGTCAGAATATTGAATATTCATTTATATAAAACCGTCAACGATAGTGAAGTACGGTTTGAAAGTATTCTTTTTTCTGGAATAAAGGGTAGGATCGTCAAATAAATTACGGTGCCAGATTCTTATATGTGAACATAAATGTATACATCTTTTATAAAGTCACAAATCTAACTGTATAATTAGATTGAATTATATAATTAGATGTAGAAAGAAATTGCGTCCATGAGTGAAGAAGACTGTCTTCAAACATGTAAGCAAAAATGTATTTAAATAATGGTGGAGTAATTTGTCATTTAATGCAAGGGAGGAGTTAGGAATGTTTGAATATGGGAGAGAATTGGAACAACTTCAAGAATCTTTTTAAAATTTCGTGCTTTTTAATAGATCTTCTGCCAAAACTTGCATATTCTGCATTTTCTTATTTGCCCACACGCAAATTAATTACACTTAGAAGTGTCATTTTGATATTGTGAAAAAATGTTACGACGAATTGAAAAAAAAAAAAGGGGGGGGGGCGATTTTTTTTTCTCTCTGATTCTTGAAATTATTCACGTATGCAAAATTTATATCTTAATAGTTTTTTCTACTTTATATAAAATTTCTAGCATTATATTGATTACATATTTTCATTTTTTCTTTATTATTTCTTCTCAAAATGGAAAAGCTTAGGAGGGGGAGTGATGGGATGCTTGAGCAAAAACGAAAATTTACTTGTTAAGAAAACATTACGAATTTCTCACTTTCATTAATATTATAAAAGTTGCTTAGCTTCTAGTGTCTGAAGACTGATGAATAAGTAATAGAAATAAAGTCGAATCTCTATGTTTTGAACTTCTACATATCGAAAATATACGTGAAAAGTTGTGACGTTTGACTATTCGAGGGTTTCTTTTCATTTACCTCGAGGACTTTTTATAATTTGAAATGCATAAAATTACAACTATTTCCCAACTTAATGAAACATGGTAAGGTAAATTAGAGGAAGATAAGAAGAATTGTGAATTCAGTTGAGGATACTGTGATATATAAGCGAAATAGAATTGAAAGGAAAGGGTGGGGAAATAGAGGATAATGACAAGAGCTGGTAGATAATTTCAGATCAGATTGAAACATCGTAGTTAATCGTTTGGATCAAAATGATTCCTTTTTGGAGTAATATGAGTAGAATATGTGATAAACAAATATGTGAATCGGAACGAGTGGTTTGGAAAGCTAAGACTTTATTATCAGAACATAAACTAGGATTAAACGAGTTAAGAGGAATTCGAAAGAGAGGATACTGATTTCGGATATTCTATGTTAAGAGCTAATGAACTGTGTTATTTTTCTCTTACGTATCTTTAGTTGGAGTCTTGTACTTTTTTGGATGTTTAATTAGACTTTAAGGTGGCTGTAGAGTTAAAAATATCGAAAGAAATATATCACAACATATTTAAAAAGATCCTTAAATCTTTACTCTTAAAATAGTTTCAGTATGTCGAAGAAAATTCCTTCATATAGAACAAACATTTTCGCTTTGAACATTGTTTACGTATTTCAGTAAAATGAAGGTACTGAATTCGAACAATTTTTACACATGGACAAAATTTATTTATGACCTATAACTCCACCGTTTAGGACGTGATGGATGACAGCTTTAATAAAGATTAGCCGAAACATTATGATGGCAACGAAGATGAATTAATTGAAAAGCCTTCAAAAAAGAAAACAAGAAATGGAAGCATACCAAGCAGTCCGACATGGCTTGATATATTTATTCCTATCGTTCCAGAAGAAATTTTTACCTCGCTGAATGAAAGTTTGAAAAAAAAAAAAAAAAAAAAACGTTTCTTGGAAATGGCTTCAATAAAATATTGCGTTCAGAATTACATTAGGAACGGTTTTGACTATTTTGTTCAAAAATAAATAAAAATTTCATTTCGATCTTTTTTATTATTTTTTTTTTTCGTAAACAAATATTCCATTTTTCATGTACTGGTATCAAATTTGTAAATTGCACACATACTTATACATTCTTAAAAATAGATTCCTTTGATAGCTGAATTTGTAAGTCTTCTTCCTCATTGAAAAATAAACTATAATTAATTGTAATCAGTAAGAAAATGTGAGAAGAATTTTAATATTCATTTCTGTCCATCCAAATTTTTACGTATCGATTTTTTTTCTTCCTCAAGTACCTTTTAGTTAGATATATTGAGGTTTGACGTAAATAATTTACAGAAGAATGAATACCTTTAAAAACTTAAGATATACAATTGATTTTTTTTCTTTCATTATTTGTTTTTTTTTATAAATTTTAACCGTTCAGAGTCCTTTAAATTTGTTTCAATTTGCAGTAAGAACTTAAAATGTTAAATTCTGAGTAAAATTTATTTTATTTTGCTTGTAGCTCCATACAAATTAAATTAGAACGGCAATTTTCACTAGATTTTCACCTCTTTTTATTCTCATGATAATGACAGAAGCCATTACGGTGTAATTGACGTTGATTTCAGTCCAATAAAGGTAAGTTGGAGTGATGTGGAAGTTAGGAGATGGATGCCAGCTCAAGTATTGTCTTCGTCTCATGACCGAGGTTCAAAATTACGAGGCCGCCGCCAATAACCCAAGTGCTGGTATGGGGAAGGTGTGCGGAATACAAGCAACTTTTCCGTCGTTCCGGAGAGCTGTTTTTTTCATTAAACATTTCACTTTAGCTGCACAAAACTATTCCATTAAATTAATTAGCCACACCGAAAACGGACTACACTCCACGTAAAAGAATCTTCAAATGTTGGAGATTTTAAATAATATTTATTTTAATGCAAACAGGAACATCTTCCATCATTACAACAGTGTACCGATTCCAAAATTTATATAACAACACATAATAATAATGCTTTTGTTGCCAATCGCACAGGAGCAAATCTCTTCCCTAATCATTTAAGCAAACGATTTTTTCATTACATTTACCTTTTTTTTTTTTTGAGAGGTAAATAACTATTCATTTATTTGAAACTTAACATTTACACATTTAAAACTTAGAGGAGAAAAGATCGTTTGCTCCTTTTCTTCAAATCTCCTTACAGTTCCGCAGTCAAAATGACGTCGAAAGTGAAGTAGGAAGCCGCCACACTACTTCCTATGCGTCGTTAATAAAACAACAAACCACCAAAAACAAAAACAAAAAAATAATTTTTCGCTTACACCGAACGATTCAAAGCAAAAACATGTCATATTATATGCAATGCAATAACTTCAAAAATGCAACGATTTTCAGAGTAAAATTTTTTTACTATTTTAGTCAAATAAAGTATGCTTTTCTAACATTACATTTTTGAAAATCAAATTTTATTACTTTTTCTTCAATTTTTTTTGAGATATACCCATGCTCTTATCCTACTCTGTACAATTTTTTAAGCTGGCCTGTACTTACGTTTTAAGAGTCCAGAAAACTCTGAAATTTCCTATTTTATAGTCAAATAAGTTTTCTGTAGACAATAATTTTGTTTTCCAAAATTAATTTTAAAGAAAAGTTACAGCCAGTTTTATAAAAAGCGGTTTAGTTGTCAAGGGCTTTACCTAAATATGAAGAAATAATCTTATCAATTAGCATAATATTTGGGCCGGCGCAAAAAAACCACAAGGGGAAAAAAAAAAAACAGATGGCTTTATTCGTTAATCAAATTTCGCTAAATAAATTCACAAAAATAAGTATTTTATTATATATTTATACAAATTTGTATAAAAATATGAATCCTCACCATTCTTTTTTTTTTTAATGTGTGTAGTGCAGTGGCTTTCGAAATCGTGTGTGGCCGCGGTAACGTAGTGGTCATGGTCTCGGATTCACGGCCAAAGATTTCCGTCGAGTCATGGATTCGAGTCTTGATGACACTAAAGACCTGCCAGATAGTGAGGGTGACGTTCGTTAAATCTAGTCGAGGTCCCAAATTATCACGTTGGTTTGATGTGGAAGTTTGGAGAGGGAGGTGCTCACTCAGGTGTTGCCCTCGTCACTTGACCGTGGTTCAGAATTACTAGGTCGGTCACTGATAATCGTCCTCATGTTGCTCCTCAATGCTACATTAGTAAACAATCCCATCACTCACTCAAAAACGAATATACACTTCTCATTCTGTTTTTGAAAGTTCTGAAACAATAATACTAAGTACTCACTAAAGTTCGATATTTATAGAAATGCACATTACAAAATGTATTAGAATAAAATAAATAAATAACAGATAATATTTTAACTAACGAAGTTTTTTTTAAATTTAATTACAAAGTTCCTAATTTCTAGGTCACAAAATTGAGTTATACGCCTTATAATAATTGTGATTTTGCAATCATTATTATTGTTAGTAGTAGTAGTAGTATTGATTCAGTATCATGGTTTTATTTCTTTGAAATAGTAATATTTGATTTCCAAGAGAGGAAAAATATTTTAGATTCGAAAATAAACGCCAGAACTGAAACGTATATTGAAATTCGGAAATTTGTAATACTGATGTATGAGGGAGATAATTTTCTGCGTGACATTACAAAAGAAGTTCAACGTAGTCACAGATGAGTTCATAAAATTATCCAGAAGTATAAAATTTTGGGCAAATAGCAAATCAACCAGGAAGGGAAGAAAAAGAGTCCTTCAGTTCGATAACCAAAAGAAAAAACATTCATCCAAAAGAAAGGAAAATCCCTAAGGCGAGGGTGATAAAAACCCCATCTACTTTTTACAATAACAGAAAGATGTGTTCTACAGAAACAATTCAAGAGTACTTCAAAAATCTTATTATAATGGTCAATAGCTAGAAGAAAATTCTTCAGTTCCTAAGTAAATAAAGGAATAACACCGGTAACAATCGAGTTTTTTAAACATGGGGATTCTTTCAAATTTCTCACTTTACGTTACATAATTTTTTATACCTTAAATTTCAAGAGTAAAAAGGAACGTTGAGTCATAGTGAATTTATTCAATAATTAGTTTTAATAATTTATTTTATTATCTGACGTTTAGTAAACGTCACAACGCGTTCACATTGTAAGCAATTGGAATTATGAGTAAAATTTAATTCTTTAAAAAAAAAGTTTTAATCAAATAACTTTTATTAAATTTATTAAATTATCGTATTGTCATCCAAAACAATCGTGTACAGAAAATTCAGCTCAGTTGAGTGCTTTAAAATGTGAGAAAAAAGCTTTTAAAGTTTTAACCGAGACATAGTTACAATGTGAGTGGAAGGAAACCTATTAAAAAGGTTTACATTTGTTAAAAATCATTTTTCAAATGATCCTCAAATCATTTTTCAAATCAATCTCAACACTTATAGAATAACATAACAATCAGTGAGATAAAAGTTGATTCAGCATTTTTGCGAGTGATGGTCGATGGTATGTTTGGCAGAATCCTTAACCCTAAACACCATCGGAAGCGGGTCCCTTGGTCCCTTGGAGGAGTTTGCCTGACCTATGTTGCCAGCTGTCGTTTCGAACCCCGGTTCATAGGGTTCGAAGTAATGTTTTTTTCTGCATCTCTGTCAACTAGATGTCTGGAAGAGACGTCTCTCTTGGGCTATTTATCTCTGGCGTTGTCTGCTGCATACTCCCCCTCCAGTATCATCGTGATTATACGAAAAGAAACATTCCGAATTTACACATATGGTCACTTTTCCAGCCATTACTGCAATTGAAATACATCCCTTCCCGTTGAATTGAGTTTTGCTGGGAACAGTTTCCATTTTACGTCATCGGCTGTCTCGAGTTGAGTGGCAGGTCTTGTCGACACGTGCGCCATGACACATCACTAGTTGTGATGATTTATATACGGTTGTCTTAGTTAGACACACAGAGGCAAGTGTTTTGCGTCTGTGTGTCACATGCAACCATGACTCCTAAACTGTGCTACTATCTAGTGTCTTGGGTCACCACTTCGGTAGTGCGTAATTTTCGACCCCGTGGAGGAGGAGATTGTTGTTGACCTTGGAGGGTCGGTGGCTGTTTCGAACCCTGGTCCATTGGGTCCGTAGAAAGTTGACCGGTCGCCTTATCAATTAGGCTAAAAGAGACGTCTCTCTGGGACTAGTTATTAAAGTGTTTAAACTTGTGGTGTTGTTGTTGAAGAGAGCCGCTGCACACCCATTTTTTCGCACCAATAGTGGGTAGTGTGATTCTTGCATGAAATTACATATCTACCAAAGGCGTGGGGAAAATAGTTTTATTAATGGATTCATGTTAAAGTGAGATACTCAAATGTCATAAAGAATAATTTAGAACTAACGATTTCAGTTTTTCTTCAGTAATTAAGTTACAAGTCACATTGTATGTTTTCCAACTAGATAACGAACCAAAAAATAAAATTGTTAAGTCATCGTTGTTGTACAATTGTGTAAAATGCGATTGCATACACCACCTCAATCTCTCGATCACAATGTAATAGAAAACTTGTGGTCTTTGTTGAAAAAAAATCTATTCTAAAGCATAATATTAAGAGCAAAGAACACTTACAAACAGTATTACAAGAAAAATGGGCAAAAATATCCAGTGACGTTGTACAAATCCTTTCAAATCAATGCACTTCGTTTGAAAGGTGTTCTAAATGTCAGACACGTGAAATGAAATATTAGTTTATATTTTTTGAAAAAAAAATTTAAGTTTTGTACTAAAAGTGTATATTCAATTTTGTGATTTAGAGAAATCTGTAACTTCACTGTAATTTTTTTTTAATTAAAGTATTATCGATTCATTTTCTGTATCTTAGTCTAATTCATTTTGTAATGTACATTTTACTGTTCTTATAAATATCAAGCTTAAATAAGTATTTAATAATATTGTTTCACACACCTTTAGGAAGGAAAGTAAGTGATGTGTACTCAATTTTGGGAGTCATTGTACTAAGCAGTTTAATTTTTTTCCTGTCCAAGGCAATATCATCAAACAAACTAACCGTTCAATTTGTGTGACTAAAATTTTATGGTAAAATTAAACGTAAATAATAAAATATAAAATGATATTTTTGAGTATTTATTCGTAATCATTTATTTACAAATAGAAAAAAATAAACTTTGTTGTTATATCTTTGGCTTTACAACTCTCCCAATCTTTCTCATTATACATGTAACGTACGTTTCTCATAGCTTTAAAGTCCGTGGTTTCACTTTCAAACATTTTTATCCGTCAGCAAAATGAGGAATTGTTTTTTGATTAATCTTTTTAATATATTGAGAGAACAATTGGTACTCGTATTTCAAAAGTATTGACTGTGGTATATGAAATCCTTTTCGTGTTTGGATGAAGAATATTTTCATTGCGTTGGATATATAATTTGATTTTAAAAACATTGAATTTATTAGGAAACTTTAGATAATGCATACGTTCATAATATCTTAGAATAATTATATATAGTTTAGATATACATAATATTATAGATAATGGTATTTATTAGGAAACTTTAGATAATGCATACGTTCATAATATCATAGAAAATAAGTATATATAGTTTAGATATACATAATAACATAGGTAGTGATATTTATTAGGACACTTTAGATAGCGCATACGCTCATTTTTGCCTTTAATTATTATTCGACAAAAAAAATTTCACACGTTAACTTTTCATTTAATTGTTAAGTTTATGAGTTCTTGATTTAAGTTTCATTTATACACACGCAAGATATTAAAAAATTCCTTGATTCAAATGCGATTAAGAATTTTTTTTCAAAACATTAATAATATTATTCAAGGTATTATTTTTAAATTCATATTTCGTATCGAAGCGGTAGGAAAGTGGCATCGCAAACCCACAAGAGAAAATGTTTTGTGTGTTGCTATGGCTACCATCGGTCACTGGGATTACTAAGTAACTAAAATTTATATTCTGGAAACTCATCTTAAATTAATTGCCTGAACAATTTTAGAATTTTGCTTTTTATAAATTAAATATATTTTTTATAGTTTAATACACGAAACGGAAATGAGTGATAAGAATATGTAACATATTTGGTGTTATAAATCGTTTTGCGTTATAATAATTTAATGCATCATAATAATGTAATTTATAATAACGTCACATTTTATGTCTGCATCATTATCATATTCATACGTTCTAATGTTTATTAGCTATTCCTCGGAAAAATAATTACAGTATTCACATGAGAATTTTTAAAACATGAGGCTACCTTCACTTTATGTTCTGAAATAGGATTCAAATAAAAAAAAATGAGACGTGAAAATGCTTGTAGTATTAAAATCATTTTTTGGGTAACAATATAATTCAAAAATAAATTTTTGCTTGAATCTGATATTTTCTTGAATAAAATATGTTTCATACTTCCTCTATAAGCCACCAAAGGGGCTATTGTTTAAAATGTCGTAGCTGACCACTTTTTAAAATTTTTTCCGTGTCTTTGCATTTATGTTTGATGCCGGATTTCACAAGTAAGAAACTTAATTTTCAAGAATGTATCAATAAAGTTCTCCTAATTTTTTTTGATGGATTAAAAATAAAATATGTATTAATATTAAGTATTTTATTTACCTCTCGAATTGATGTGTTAACTTAAATCATAAGTTTTCAGGAATCAAGATATGGCTGAAAATTAATTAAAATTATTCAGAATTTTAAGGCAATTGTATGTTAAGTCAGTAATACTGCTTATTTTTAATTCTGCTCCCTTCCTGGAATGTTTAGAGTTTAACCGAATTTAATGATTCACACACACACACACACACACACACACACACGCACGCACACACGCACACGCACACGCACGCACACACATAAATAATTTTATAGTAGAGGAGAGAGAGAGACCATTTCCACTGGGCAGGAGTTAAAAACTCCGCCGTTCGATACAGATTATGAGAGCAATAGTGTAAAAGCAAGAGATGAGCGCTTTTCGCTGTATTTTTGATTACAGAGTAGAGAAATTTCACAATAAACGTCATAGAACATGTGGGATGGAATTTAAGTGCAGACCTAAAGTCTGGTAGGGATCATTCCAACAGATATGGATCCGTGGGAACAGTGCTATCAGCGAATTTTTAAGAACACGTAATTGCATAAATTAAAGTTAAAAAAGAATTGTATCAGGAAATAAGAATGAACGCTTTATTTTTAAATGAGAGAATGGGAAAAATTAGCAGATTAAATTATTATTATGAGAAACTAATAAGAATTACTTTGTTGTTGGTTGTATGTATATATATATATAGCCATCAAAGGTGGTTGCAATAGATCGCGTAATATAATAAATTAAATTAAAGCAAATTCTATTTAATGCGTTGTCTCTTTGATGGCAGAGTATTTTCTTAGAAACACCTTGTATAAAACGATATATTTTCTTCTTCTTCTTTTTTTTTTTTATCTTATAACATCAAAAGATTCTTTACTTCACATATTAAAGTCAAAAACTACTATATTTATTAAATGTGTCTGCATTTCAAGAATGCTGAATGAAAAAACAGTCTTATGTGTTATACCAGACGAATTTATGCGAATATTAGCGCTATATTTTTCTTTTTTAAAAAAAGATCTTCTTTGGAAGGTCCAAATTAGACCTTTTAATGAATACGTTTTATTAGTATATTTAAGCAAATTTAAAGTTAAAATTCCCGACTATCAGTCATTTTGATTTCATGAATGTAATGTTAATGCTATGGAATTTCTACTACCATCCTTAAATCTACTATTTTATCTATTTGAATGCAATAAAGTGCATCCGAAAGAGCAAAAAATAATGAAGGTTTTAGCGGAATTATATATTTTCATTCCTATTCTTAAAAGTACTTTTACCCTTATTTTAATGATTCGTTTGTGAGTTTTCAGACCCTTAAGAAAATATTCTAAAATATTTTCAAAAATCGGGGAATAAATGTAATTCTGCAGAAATCTATTATTTCTTGCTTTTTCAGATGCACGTTTTTGTATTCCAGTAGATAAAATAGTAAAGATTTGGAAATGGTAGTGGAAATTCCGTGAGATTAACATTATTTTCACGAAATCAAAATGGCTGGTAGATGTGAGTTTTAAAGGCTCCCATCTAGTCGCCATTTTGATTTCATGGACGTAATGTTAATCCTATGGAATTTCGAATTTAATTCTCACATCTTTACTATATGATCTATTTGAATGCAATCAAGTGCATCTGAAAGATCAAAAAATAATGAATGCTTCTGTGGAATTACTTTTTCCCTAAGATTTTTAAAAATATTTTTATTCTTATTTTAATTATTCGTTTTTGAGTTTTCCGGTCTTTAAAGAATATTTTTAAAGAATTTTAAAAATCGGAGGGAAAAAGGAATTCCACAGAAGCATTCATTATTTTTTGCTCTTTCAGATGCACTTTATTGCATTCAAATAGACCCTATAGTAAAGATGTGAGAATTCAAGTCGAAATTCCATAGGATTAACATTAAGCTGACGAAATCAAAATGGCGGGTAGACGGGAGCCTTAAGCATTTTTGTACCTATAAATGCATCATGAGCATGAATCCTATTCTTGAGTATTAGGCAAAGCGTTTTTATTGGATACATTATTACCTAATTACATTTTTTTTTTCTTCAATACATTATGTTTCAAGACAAATTCTATTTCATCTAGTTTTTTAAAATTAAATATATCTTGGCAGAATCACGAGGATTATATGATGAAATGTTTCCATGTACAATACAGACGATGTCAGTATTCAGATGATTTGCATCACAACAAAGGAAGTGATTTAAAATTTGAACAAATATACTCGAAGGAGCGTTATTATTGGTTATTGTTGAGGTTTTCTTATTTATTTTATTTTCGCTTTCAGAATGCCTGTTTTCTTACTTTTAAACAATTTATTATAGTTAAGAAATGTTATGAAAATAAAAATTCATATATATATTATTAGGGATTAATATTTTAATAATCCGTAAGATTTAGTATAAAATACAAATATCTGTAAAACAAAATAATCAGTCTCATAACAAACAGGTATTTTTTTTTTAAATATTTTGTTTTCAATAAGGGATTTTAATTCGCAATGCTCGGGTAGCAGTTCTGTACTAAATGATTAACGCTCATGCTAGAGAATATAACAATATACTAAGCCTACCAAACGTTTTCGAGCGGTTGTAAAGAATTTGAAACGAATTGTGTAACTTTCGAACAGTAAAATTCCTTTTTCTCTCTCTCACGATAACTGTTTGGGGAATCAAAAATAGAATAACTTAGTTACACAATAGAAGCGATAAGAATGGAAAATATAAATAGAAAGAGTCTCTGGCTTAGATGACGACAGGACCAGTCATTGTCATTTCAGAATCATCCTTTGTTTGGTACGGATTATTTGCTGGCTCTTATTTAATTCGAATATAATTCTCGGCTTAGATAACCCTAATTATTCTTTCTTTTTAAGTAGATCTTTCTCCTTGCCAAGCAATAAGAAAAGCAGCTGGGGTAACGAATTTAGACTAATTTATTTCGCAATTATATTACAGAGGATGTAACATCTTAAATTTGTAATATGACATCTAAATGGATGAAATTCTCCTAAAACATGATTAATTTTTGTTTTTAATAATTTCTCATGATATTACTTTTTTTGTTATTTGAAATTAATTTTCAGTACAAAGTCCTACAAATCTTCTGAAAAAAATCTAAAATTTTAAGGTATATGACCCCGTTTGGGGGCAAGGAGTCACTTTTTTTTTTAAAGTAAATTATTATTATTATTTAATATTTAAGAAGATTTTGATTGAATTTTTTTAAATTTTCTGCTGTTAAAAGCTTGTCAAAGAAAAACAGGAAAAAATTCTTTTAAGACAAAAGTCTGAAAAATTACTAGAAATCAGAAGGAAAAACCTGCGCTAGAGAAATAATGACCTTCATTGCTATTTCGTGACTATATATAAGGTATTGATTCATATTATGGGATTGAATCTTGTTTTTTTTAAAATGCATTCAGCGCATTTGCTTTAAAAAAACATGAAAGAAACGCTCATGAGAGAAGTTTGCTTTGAAATTCCATGCCACAATTAACTGCCTTTCAGTTTGCTTAAATGTGTACTAATGATAGGTATTCAGTAAAAGGTCTAGTTTAGATCTTTCAAAGAAATTCTTTTTTAAAAAGGAAAAATATAAATAACTGCTCCAAATTTTGTAAGATTTTAAAAGTTAGTTTTTTTTAATTCATTACTTTTAAAATATTGTATTTATTTGTTTGAAAAACGCAGCTTCGCAGAATTTTTTTTAAAAAAATTCATACTCTCATTTAATACATGTATTCTAGCATTTAATTGACATAATTTATTTTCCAGTTATCGTAATTTTGAAATGAACAAGGCTAATATTCTAACCGAATCATTGGTCAAAATTGATACTTCGATCGAAATTCCCATTTTCATCATGATCAATACCAAATGATTATCTTCGTCTGGTTTTAGAGAATAGAACGTACAATATAGTCTGGAATATTTTTCGCTGAATGGAAAAAAAAAAAGTTAATGTGTTACAAAACATGTAAAACCATTCGCCGTTAGGTGTTTTTCGACCCTATGGAGAGCAGAGAGTTGTTGACCTTGGAATGCCTGCATCTGTTTCGAACCCTGGACCAGTGGTTCGAAGAAAAGTTTACTGGTCGCTTTTTGTTGCACCTTTACCAACCAGACAAAAAGAGACGTCTCTCTCGGGCGAGTTATTGAGACGTTTTTTAAAACTTTTTTGACATTGTTGTCGAAGATAGCCTCTGCATGTTCCCCCTCTAGCGTCATCGTGATGAAATGAAGAGAAATATTCAAACTGATATTTGTAGAAAAGATAGCTTTTCCAGCCATTACTGCAATCGATATACATCTCATTTCTGTTGAATTGAGCTTTGTTTTAGTCAGTTTCCATTTGTCTGACTCTTGTTGAGCCGCGTGTCTCGTTGACACGTGCGCCGTAGCCGGAAAGCAGTTGTTACTTATGTGCGATTGTCTTAGACACACAGAGACTAGTGTCTTGCGTCGGGGGCATATACAACCAGTAGTTCCAGGCTGAGCTGAGATCTAGTGTTCAAGTCCTGGGTCACCACTTCGACTGGTGAATGTTTTTCGACCCCGTAAAAGGGAACAGCTGTTGGTTTTGGTAGCCAACGGCGTTTCGAGCCCTGGACCAGTGGGTCGGAAGAAAAGATGACCGGTCGATTTTTTGCTGCGCCTTTACCAATAGACTAAAAGAGACGTCTCTCTCGGGCTAGTTATTTACGCGTTTTAATATCAGACGCTGTTGTTGAAGCTAGTCGCAGCAACCTCGCTCAGCGCTGCCTCGATTTACACTGATTTGATATAATTTCGCCATTTTCTTTTACGCCATGTTTTTTATTACAGCAGGCGCTCTTTAACCCGGCATGTTTTGGACCAAGATTTTCCCTGTTTAGCAGTTTTGCAGAATTATGGAGCTTCATTATGATTTTAATAGGATAGTGAAGATAATCCCCTTTAGATAAAATTTAAATGATTAAAACGCGTATTTAATGTATACGCTCATTTTGAACCTGCGTGGACGATGCAATAACCATCAGATGATTTCATCTCATTCCAGCAATTAGGAAATTAAATTCAAACCTTGAACATTAAGTTAATAAATATTCTTGTATTGATAAAAAAAAACAGAGCGCAAAAGAAAAATTAATACTATTCATTGATAATTAAAGCAAGTTGTGACAAACTACGTTATGGCAAGACATAAAAAACGCCTTAACATTTAAAAAAAATTTGACCTCACGTTGCTTCCGTGATTCGGATCTGCTCTTCAATAACTCGTTACGAATTATACACACATTTATGAATTCTGTAGAGTTGTATTTTTTGTTAGATTCGTCGAATTTTATAAATCCATCAGAAGCTTGCTCCTGCTAGGTCAAACGTTCGAATTCACAGGAAAAACTCTGAAAGCGAACGGCTAGATCTTCACCAATTTATAGAAAATGTTGAACTATCGAATGCCGTATTCAGTAACACCTATTATAATTTTATCATAAATTAATCTTCTATGTGAACCCATACCGAAAAAACTTAACAAGAGGAGAAAAAGGATTGGTGTATATATTTGTAGTAATTTAGCAATACTTTTGAATATATGTATATTTGATACGCTAGGCTTAAAAATGGTGAAGTGTATACACATAAAATAATTCGAAATAAAAACCAACGTTTTTATATGGCGGCAAAGTTTATTAAAAAAAATATTGAAATATTAGTTAAAACTTGTCGCAAATGTCTAAATATTGCATTGTTAGGCGAGTAAGAACGATTCCAAAAGTTTCAGAGCTCTAGCTTGATAGGAAGTTGGTTAAATTAACGATCGAAAATTTGATGACACACACACGCACCCGAAGTGAAATACATAAAAGCGTTTTAATATGCCAAACATATGCATTCACATGCGTAAATAAATGTTGTAAATTGATTTGTTTTGTAAATTAAGGTTAGGTGGGAATGCTAATAGTTTCATGCGCTTTGGACCACGGTAGCTTAGTGGCCATGGTGGCGGACTCGAGGTCGGCGTTAATTATGTCGTATCGTGTGTTCCGAGTCCCGATGTCATTAAAAACTAGTATAGACTCGTATAGCCGAGGCTGATTCACATCAAATCTGTCGTCTAAGTTCTCCCGTTGGTGTAGTGTGGAAGTTTATGCAGGAGGATGTCAGCTCTTCTGTCGTCCTAGTCACTTGACCCAGACTCAAGAGTTACGAGGTTTATCGCCAATAGCCCTCATGTTGCTTTTCAGTGCTACGTTAATAAACAATCATATCATTTGCAATCGCCTTGGCCAATCGCAAAAATAAATAAATTAAAATGTCAAATATTCTGAAAAAAAAAAAAAAAAAAAACCCACCTCAGATTCTTGTGAAAAAGTAAGAAATGACAAGATCCTCATTCAAAATGGGAACTTTATATTTTTGCATGCATGTTTACGTGTTATGTAACACATGTTAGAAAAATTAATGTAAAAATAACCAAAAAATAAGAAAAGGTTGTTTGTTTTGGGTCCTGAGTTTCCCTTTTCCTATTCATTATGCATTAAAATAACCTACTTTAGTGTTGTTTCACTGAGCGTTCTGTCGTCTAGAAATGCATCCAATGCACTAAACGAGGTCTCACCGTGTCTGTTTATATTTCGTCTTTAAGATTTAGTAAATTTAATTACATAAGACCTATTTGTCATACTGCGTTTTTCAAATACAACCATATTCAATAACTGTATTAATTTTTCACTTTAATGTAAAATACACTGTTAGAGAAATAAGAAAAAGGAAAAAAGAAAAATCATTCCATGGAATCAGCTGCGAAGAAACAATTTTGTTGTCAAAGTGTCTCTTCTTTGAAACGCATTAAATGCAGTTTATTTTAGTTTAATTTATTACATTACGTGTTCTATTACAAAAATCCCTTTGTTGACTAATAATGGCAATCATTTCACCCTAAAACATTCCAAGAAGGGGTAGCCAAATTAAACAGATCCATTTAAAATTCCTTTCTCTAATATATGAAGATAATTTTAAAACCGCAATTAATATGTGTTTATTTTGCAGATTATTTAAGTAATTCTATTTAGTATAACATTCTATTAGATGCATTGTCGAAAAATATAATAAAAAGCATCTGTAGTTTTATTTATATAATCTAAAGTTTATACTAATACAAATTACTTCCATACTTTGTGATATTTAGAAGAGCTCACAAAAACAACCAGCTGTTCCAAAATATAAAATTCATACACCTATTGGAAAATTTATTACGAATCATAAAGTGCGCATATTTGGCAAGAATTTTTACAGTAGTAAATGGATACAAGTTCCTCGTGCAAAATATTTTTATACGTGTCTATACAATTTACTATATTTCCATACATATTAATGATGATAGAAGTTCTTTAGTAATTCAATTCCACTGCTGAAAGGCTATTTTAATACGTTATTAAACAGAATTCTACTAAAGAAAGCTTCAATATCTTAATTTTCGACTCTTCTGCCAAATAAATTTTTACTTTTTTGAAATAAAGTATACTATAAAAGTTACAATAAATTTCTTTTAAATTAGAATTTTGTTATAATACGTCTTTTTTTTTTTTTTTTGTTTAAACATCAATTCAGTCATACATTTTTTTTCCAACAATAGGAACAATAATTCCTATTGTTTTTTATACATATTTTCCATTCACACATTTAGTCATTATTTATTATATAATCTCCTGTTTTCGTGCTCGAAGCACATTAGGTTATGATTTGTAGTAGTTTGGATAATGTAACAATAAATAAAACTGCTGTAACAACTGATAAAAGAAACTTCGGAATATACTTGCGTATTTCTCGATTTCAGATTTTGATCGGAAAAAATTCCAGTTTCTTCCAGTGCCTGAAAAAAATAATTGGAGGTATTTTGTACCATGCATTTTAAATAAAATAGAACAAATGAAAAAGAATATTAATGAATTCAGTAAAAGTTATTTGCTTTGTGATATGTGGTACGTCAAGTATAAATGAATATTTTTGGAGGGAAAATTTTTTGTATTATAATTTTTTTCCCGCTTCTGGCTTAAAAATTAAATCCGATATCCTTTTTTATTGTTTAAAAGTATTTGAAGTATCTTTACTGAATTAAAAGAGGTAAAATTAAAAATTCCTAGTTCTCATAATATTTGAAACATTCTGTGTTTTGTTCAATCACTTGATTTTTGAAAGTACAGGAAAGATATATTTCGGAAGAGAACGTAAATAGTTTAATAAATAAAACTAATTTTCTTATTTAATTATCTTAAAAATTATCCCTAAATATGTACATTATCGACGGTAATTAATTAACATTTCTGTATGTTATTGACTTGAATTAATTTAGCAGTTAAAATATATGAATTTTTATACAATTCTTGTGATTGACGTAAACCAACTTTATGTATTCCTTTTACCATAGTTAAAGAATTTTCCCTATTTACAACACTAGCTGGAGAGCGCCTGTTCTTCATATAGGTTAATTCTAAAAGCTAAACTCAACAATCCAACTAGCTAAGATAGACCATGTGACATGAAATGCCAGACGTGCGGTCAATGAGAGCCATATCCAATTTTTATTATTAAAACGTTTTTATGTATTTCACTTGGCGTGTGTGTGATCAAATTTTCGATCGTTAATTTAACCGACTTCCCATCAAACTAGAGCTCTGAAAATTTGGGAATCGTTCTTACTCGCCCAACAATGCAATATTTAGACATTTGCGACAACTTTTAACTAATATTTTCTTTAATAATGCAGTTTAGACTAACCACTTAGCGTGATTTCAAAAATTGACACCAATTTTTTTTTTTTTTTTTTTGGCTGAACGTCAAGTCCGTAAAACGGAACAGGGTAGCCACATTTGGCAAAATACCGCCAAGGATGGTTGGGTTAAACTGCATTCCAACTCTTTAATTTACTGGATGAATTAATTAATTTTAGTTAGTTTTAACCTTTTTTACTTATTTCACTTGGTGTGTGTCTGTCTGTGTGTGTATCAGTGTGTCATCAAATTTTTGATCGTTAATTTAAATTTTCTTTAATAAACTTTGCCACCATATAAAAACATTGGTTTTTATCTCGAATTATTTCACATATTATGAAAAACTATCTCGTAATTAATAATATTAAAATCATATATTCAAATTTAATTTAATGCATGTGTGTGTGAATATGGTTGCATATTTTACACACTTCTCAAGTATTATGTAACGTATGTATGTTTGTAAATAAGAATAAGGAAATAGAAATAGTTATTTCCACGTTTCAACAATAAAAAATAAAATATATTAAAAAGGCATTAAATAAAAAGTTTAAAAAAATTAAATTTCTTAAATTTTCTTACAACAAATCTTAAAATTTGATTAAAGATTTGACCAAAGTTCTTTAACGAAGACCTTTGGTCAAGTATTTGAAATTTGTGGCAAAACCAGCAGCAACAATTCTGTGAGATTACAATTGGTCAATTGAGAACTTCATATTGAAGTTCAAAATTTCAAGGTAAAATGCTGTACTAAAAATTAGAATTAGACGTCTAGCAGCTTTCTTTACTTGTGAATTTATTCAATGAAAAAAGTTCTGAATTAATAATACTAAAATTTAAGAAAAAAATAAATTTATAGAGATTAGAAATGCTGGTAAATTTGGTGATAATGATTAATATTTCAATTTCTAATGCATTGTAATAATTTAAATTGTTGTTGTACTTTCAATTGTGTTTCGGAGTACTTTCCAAAAAGAGCAGCAATAATTGATATTCATAAAATCTGTCCCTTCTCTCTCTCTCGCTCTCAGCAAATTCTTTCAATGCCGTAGTGTTTTAACAGTTTATTATCAATTTGATTAGAATTAGAAGATAAAAAAAAGTTTCCTTTTGGTCCTTGAGCATAGTAATTGAAATAAAAAAAATAGTTTTAAAAAGTATAAAAAACACAAGGTAAGTTTTTCAAAACACGACAAGAAAAAATATACTGCAGGACTTGTAAGTTTAAAGAACTCTAACCAACCCATCAACATGTGAATTTAATTAACACTGACGAGGCCTCTCGTACTGATATCCTACTTATGTTTCAGAATAAACAAAATAAATAAGTACAATCCAAACATTTTATAGTAAACATGGGTGATGCACCCCCGGGTTACCCTAGCAATTCTTCTCTATTTTCGACCCTCCTTGTCAACCAATTTGTCTTTTCTTCTATTTCTTGTCTAGACCACAGATAAATCTTATTTGGCGCAGCATAGCCATATCTGGCTGTTGCGCCAATAAACTTTACTTTCTCGCTTGACCCTTCTTGTCAATTAATCTTTTTTCATTGTTTTACAGTCTAGATCACAGATTTACCTTGTTTGGCGCAGTATGGATACATCTGGCTCTTGCGCCAATAAAACTTCACTATCATAATCATAATCACCAAACATTTTATAATAACATAAGCTATCATCAAAAATCAAAGCATTTACTATATTCTGACATTTCTTTCTGAAGTAAATAACTAAACATTTTTCTTGTTCATATAGCAAAGATAATTAGAAATTGCAGATAAATTACTCAAGATATGTAATCTCAGATATTTGTTGTAATGTAATTTGAATTTTTTATACGGAGTTGTGGCTTAACTAGTTATATAGAGGTTAAATAAAATTTAAGTTAATATTGTGTTTAGAAGTAAAAGTGTTCTACGTAAAGAAATAAGTTCCTTCCATTTTTGAAATATAATATAGAACACGAAGGAACTGTAAAAGTTAAATTAGTTTGAGGATGTTTATTTAGTCTGTCTGTGTGCGTGATGAATCCGTGTTATTGCCTTCTTTTTAAACTTTCGTTCTCTTTTAGGACATTTTTTTTTTTTTTTGCAACACCTAACCAAATCGAACCAGACAAATCTCATGTGCGTTTTAACTGCAATTTTCATTCGAACAACAAAATCTTCGTTTCGCAAAATCCCGCGGTAACACTAGGTTCTGCGCAAACAGAATTTAAGGAATTTGTCTTTTTTTTTTGGGCATTTCACTTCTTTTCTTCTCGCTTCTACCGCTTTGTGATATGTTTCACTGTGCGCTTGATGTGTAAAATGTGCTGGTTTAGCTTCTGTTAATTGGACACAGTTTCTCGTCAAATGTAAAATATCTGAAATCGTTATAAACAACATTTATTGGATAATATGCTTAACTATTTTTCAAAATAATAATCTCATCCAAATAATGGAACATTATTTGGATGAGTTTATTATTATTTGGATGAGGCACTTCCTGTATATATGTCCAAAATATACAGGATGTAAGGAAGATATCCTGTTATCATTTCTTTACAATTTATGAGAATTCGTATGCCTGAATATTTTTAGAAATTCAATTTATAACAAAATTTGACGTAGTATCAGAATTATTTCTAAAAACACGAGACTTTTACAATAATCTGGATTACGCTCAAGAAAATTTGTTTGAATTCAAAATTTCCTTTGAATTTTACAAAGAGAAATTTAAGTATAGTAATAATAATTATTATTTTTATTTTTTCCTTTGGTTTGATGTGAAGAATATTTTTAAAATTTATATTTATTTTGTTTTCATATGTGGGTCTTTTTAATTTCTAATATCCTTTTTTTCCCATGCTATTTTGAATTCTTTAAAATCTAATCCCTATAGTACTTTTTCTCACTGTTAGGTGACATTGCTATATATCCGGTTTTAACAAGGCGGGGGAAATAATGGTTTGTTGATATTATATGTCGTTTATTTGTTGTAGTAAGATATTTGTTTCATGTAAATTTTTTCAATATTTTAAATTTTACTATTTGAATATTGGACTGCTCTTTCTCTGTTTTATTGGTTAATGTTTTTGTATTTATCTGTATATATTTTCATTTGGTTTCTTATATTGCAATTTGGTCTTTCAGTATTTCCAAATCTTTTGAACTTTGTGGAATTTCCATATTTTTATACAGCATTTTTCTGTAGGTGAATGTTAGACCTGTAAAATATGATAAAACCTGCTAATCTGTCATAAGATAAATCCTGAATTTGTAAATGTAATATTTCATTTCCGATTGCAGTTTATTTGTTTTCAATGTTTTTCAAGTCTTGTTTAATACTTTTTTCACATTTGAAGTTTCTTTTTGCTGTATTTGTTCTCTTTAGTGGCTTTAAGGGGCAATTTTCTTTTTTCTTGGTTTTTGCAATAATTTTTTTTTCTTTTACTTTTTCTATCATCTAAATAATTTATAAGTAAGTTTTAATTGTAATTTTAAGGAATTCTATTTATTTTATTTTTGGTTCTGTAAAAGTAAATCTCCTCAAAATGGTTGAGGGTCAATCAGACCCAATGTTCCCGTTAACGTGAAAAACGGCCATGACAATAATAATATATGATCAGAAGGATCAGCCACGTTGGAAAAATGTCTAAAAAGTCAAATTTATCTGATCCCAAATACATGTAATTATTACGCCAATTTTTAGAAAATAATAAATATTTGTCACGTGATGGTGGTGGATGTTAATTATTTGAGTTAAAAAATATTTATAGAACAGATTCTACGCAGGATATCGACGAAGCTGATCTGGAACGTTAGGAAAGCTTTGTAACACTGAAAGGAGCCAGAACGTTTTGGAACGTTAATGAAAAATATTAGCTGAAGAAAATTTAATGATTCGATCCACAAACATATACTTTGTTGAAGAGACAAGCTAAATTTGGCCACATTATGTTTCATATTGAATTAGAAAATTAAGGCTATTTTAATTTAATAATAAAAATACATATGCAATAAAATAGTGCTTTAAGTTGTCTTTAATGACTGAAGGATCAATTAACCCAACTTTCCCACTGAACATTCAAATTTTCCATGTTCCACGCCGGGTATAAACATATATGATGTTAATTAACATGCGTATAAACATATATGCAGTAAATTAACATGCGTATAAACATATATGGAGTAAATTAAAAATCTTATTCAGAAACATTTATAAGGGGGTGTTGTAAAATTTTAGTTATTACTAAAAATAATTAAAATATCTGGATAAAATTTATTGTGCATATTAATCTATGCTTATGTACATAATACAGAAAATTACAGCTATTAATTTTGATTTGTTTGGTTTTAAGAAACCTTAGATTTAAGTAACTCTCAGTATAAAGAAAATAGAATTCAGTTGGCCGAGTTTTATAATGATGATCCTCGAAAGGTCAATAAATGTTGAGAGTAAGTTAACTCTGGATGGCGAATATGTAGAGAAATCTTTAGAATAATAAATAAGAATTCTATAAGAGCTCATATCTCTCAATTATTTTAGAAGTAATTAAAATTTTACGACATTGCGGGTTATTTCAGTTTACGGCTTCTTAAAACTAAACAAATCAACACAAATAGCTGTAATTTACAACATTATGACTTAATGATAAATAGTATGCAGAATAAACTTCATCCATATATCTTGGTCAGATTAAATAAAATTTTACAATACTCCCACGAAGGTGTCCGATTCCCGGAACAATACAATCATTTAATCGTGAAACAAAACCACATTATACGTTGAAAGTGAGAGGAGACGAGTTTTAACCTAACAGGAAATATCACTGGGAAAGGCATTTATACTGCTAACAGAATATATAAGTGAAAACAATTTATTAATCATTGAATTAAATGATGAGAAGTTTTCCTTTCATATGCCTGAAATGAAATGAAGTGCTTTGTATATCATAAGTCACGTTTATTATAAATGGCGCCATATCATTATGAGCGACAAGTCATAATGCATGCTTTAAATATTCTTTTCACTAAAGCATGATGATAGCGTTAGGTCGGAAAAGTAATGAATGTTGACTGTCTTCGTTGCTGATCTAATAAAACGATCCTGGATAAATATGCATAAGTTGTTTATAAAGAAGTATTAGTGCACACGCAAATCATTTACTTCAAAATGGAATTCTTTATTTATAACATACTACAAGGCCAAAACTAATTTTTGTCATTCTCGAAGGAAGCAGTCCGTCTTGAATGCGCGATTATTATAAGAAGACTAATATATAAATTCCTGCTTTTAAATGCGCATTCATTACTTCTATTAACTTTCATAATTGCCCTTTATTACTCTGTACATATTCCCACGATTTTATGTAATAATACTATATTTTTTTAAATCAAAGATTGTAAATGAGGGAAAGAATTCTCTTTTCCTTGTTCGAAACAGATGCGCAACTCAATTCAGTTTAAACGCAAACATTCTGCGTAGAACAAGTTAAAATATATATTGTAAAACCAAAACAATGAATCCTTTGCAGCCTTGCGTAAATTTTCTGAACTATCTCGGCAGGAATATTTGTTCATCCGAGCTCTCTCTCTATTCCAAAATATCACGAGTTTTCAAATGAACAGTTTTAAAGATAATTCTCTTCTATGTTCCGAGAACCAAAAGCTTTTTTTTGTTACCTAGTTTTACATAAAAAAAAAATCCTCAATTTTTAAAAAATATAGCTCTAATATAAATACTTAGCAAATATTTATTTATTTATTTTGATAAATTCAATTTTCTCGTAATACAATCTTGTCCTGAAACTGATTTCAATATTCCAGCGCTTCTGAAGTTTGAATGCAAGTAATAATTCTTCTTCGATTATAAAAGAAGAGAAAAATCTAAAATTACATGTAATATAAAACAAAAACATAGCGATATTATAATTGTAGGCAAATTTTGCAATTTCCATTTCACCGAAAAGCTGCTTGTTATTTAACACACACATTCTATATAAATGTAATTGCTATTTTTGAAGACAAAACATACGAAATTGTTTGTTTGATACAGATTGAATTTTTAAGACAGAATCCTCATATACGTCTGAAAATTAAAATAATAATAATAATGTAAATAATACCAGCATCTTAACGAGTAAAATATCTTATTGCCTCGTATAACATATTTAAATTTTAATTCGTGTAAATCTTCCAAGTGTTGTTCTAAACATAAGTATTTTTTACTCGGTAGCGAATATTCTTAATTTATCGGACAAAGAAAATAATCTAAGTTTTGAAATACTCTAATTTTTTTAAAAAATTAAATGTAAACAGCAAAATGATGTCAACTTTTCCTATTCTTTATTGAGTTTGACGGGCCATTTCAAACTAAATAGAATCATGAGTTCGTTTTACTACCAACAAGTAATCAGACATTATAAAAAAATTTGAGAAATATAAGAATTAATTGTTATGCTGATATTTCCCAGAGCATTTGAACTGCAATTAATACCATTTTAATTTATAAAATAATAAAGCATTACTTTTGTCCCTAGTATAATACAAAATTGAGTGAAAAGAAATGTTAATGATTACGATGAGAGATAGATCGATTACGATGATTACAATTTCGATTGCGATGAAAATTTAACATTTCAAGTACTATTTTAAGAAATGAGAACTTCTTTTAAAATTTTTTTCCGCATCTGGTTTATTTGTCTTAATATAAGTAATTCACAGCGTATTATTATTTCTTTCGGCCTTCAGCTGTCTTATTTATTTTTATTTTTTTTCCCCTGCTCGGAAAAATACTCTCTGTAACACTTTATTCGTACGAGTCATTGTATGACGACAATAAGGATGTTGTCGAAGTATCTAATCGATTTCAGGTATTTCTAGGTAAAAACAAAGTTATAAAATCTGTGTTATTACTTTCTCATTTATATGTAATTAACGTGAATCATCAGATAATTCACTGGGTTTTTTTCACAGCAGTCTCGCTGGTTTCGGATTCATTTTCATTGCATATTTACTAATATTTTTGTGTTTTCTCAGATGTTAACGGCAATGCAAGTAGAGTTCAAACAATATTAGAAAAGTTTATTAGCCTTTGTTTTTTGTTGGTTTATTTACTTTGCGCAAAATAATATTTTTTTAATCACGAGTCACTCTATGCTTATCAGTCAAAACTTAAATCAAGCAAAACAAAGTGAGTGTATTTCAAGCAGACGATTTTTGTTTTCCCATCTCATTTCGATTTTAGAATCTGTTTCGTAAATAACGTGACCTCGGCCTTCTAATTTCGTACTATGACACCGTTTCGGGCACAACCCGTAGATAAATACGGCGTACTTAGTCTTTGGGAACGAGTGCAATCAACTCATATCTGTTACACGTGGAACGCCACTTAGAAATCGGAGGAATACCACGATTTTATCACGTGAGCTGTTTTCCAAGAGCCGCAGCGATAAAATGCAGTACAACTCTCTCCGTAGGTAATAAACAAACGAAATTTCGTTCTAAGACGCATTTGTTAGTAATAAGGAATTGAATTAAAAAAAAGAGAACTATTCTATTCAGCTGCTGATCAAGGCTGAAAGAAAATGCGTTTGATTTATTTTGTAGAAACTTTATTTTATGTGTTGGTATGCGTAGTATATGAGTTTATTATTTAAGTCACAAGCTCTATATTCAAATAAAAATATACAATTATGTTTTTTTTTTATTGGTTTATTAAGAGAAAATATTCTAGAAGTAGAAGGAGATTGAATACGTGAAAAGGGGAGATGGCTGTGTAATTATTTTCATGGATAACATTTATGAAGACAAAAACGAAAATTTTAAATAATTAAAATTAGTTTCCTTTTATGAACACACGCAAACACAAAGCGTTAAAATAATTAGTGATTGGATTATCATGCATAGAAAATTCTAAAACGAGAAAATCCGGGACACTAGACCATGACAGAGATTTGAGGCATATCAAAAATATTTTTCTTGTCTTATGTCGTTCGAAAAAAAATTTTTAATCAATAAACTGACCTTTCAGAAACTTGCAAAACCCATGTCACTATCATCTGACTGATTGCGCGAAGAACTACCTACAAAGATCTTGGGACACAAAAGAGAAAGCATATGATTTTGAAAAAAAGATCTTCACTTTTATTTATAAGACGCACCCTATTTTTAAGATGAATTTTTAAGGTAAGAAATTGAATCTTATGGATCGAAAAATATGATATACAATACTAATTATTTTTCACCACTTTCTAGGTTTCACTCATTCACTCTCTCTCTCTCACACAACCATTTCTTTTCATCTGACCTACATATTTTGCTTACAAAGACATTGCTCGCCACTTTCGGACATAAAATTTTCCTTAAATAAATAACAAAACTTTTTGCCACAACTTTGAGAAAAATGTTTTTTCATGTTTCGTTTTATTCCACCTTGTTTACACACACTCTCTCTCTCTCTCTCTCTCTCTCTCTCTCTCTCTCTCTCTACACACACACACACACACACATATATATATATATATATATATATATATATATATATATATATATATATTATAAATATGAGAAAAAGGTTAATTTTTCTGAAATCGGCAAACTCACTAGAGGGAGATAAACTTGTATAGAAGGTGGCGGCGTGAAACAAAGAAGCGATGCAGCTAGGAAGTAAGCGTGGACGGACTTTTATGTCCATGGGACGCTGCTGAGATATGGAGATAGGCAGAAGCTATCGAAAGCTGAGAAATTTTTGAAGAGAGTTGGTCTCTCTCAGGAATTTGGTATAGAGATATTGTGAGTGCAAAGACGTTTACACCTTATGTATTCGGAATTACCCTCGGGTTTGTCTATGTCCATTTTGTAATGTTTATCGTCCTACGACATTAAATAAGCGACCTTATGTGAATAATGACTTCTCATCATATGTACCCCTAGACTAAGGTGATCAGACGTACCGATTTTTAACAATTTATGCCGCGTCCTGCGGGGTTTTAAGAAAGTCCCGTTTTTAGAAAGAATGCGCGACAAGCTGGGGAACGGCGGGAGAACGGGAGGGGAATATACGGTTTTCTGCTTCCATGTAGCTATTTCACCAGGATATGAGCTTTATATCATTTTTGTAAATTTTATAATGTTAAAATTTAATAATAAAAATAATTATTGAGAACTGATTATCAGGAACTGCTTATCAAAGTTAGCCTTGATCAGTTGCTAGAATACGACCACCATTGTTTGTGTTTAATGAACAGTGGCATTTTTCGGCATTGGCAGCGACGAAAACATTTTGCAGCTGTAAAATGAAGAGAGAACACTTCCACAGATTTTATTCTTATGGCGACATGTTTCCCTAGCGATCTAGCATCATTTGGAACATTGTTGCAAAGGAATTACATTTTACACAATAATTGGAAACGGAGAGGAATTTTACAGAAGAGAAGGGTCAGGGTGTAAAGAGTTTGTTGGTCATCCACGAAGCCTTCGCATATTGAGTTTTGTAACTGTCTCTCATACGATACACATCGTACTGTGTGCTAGCGCTAGTTAAACAAGTGTTGTCAACAAATAAGCTATTCAGGTGATTTAGGTAAGTAATTTATTATATCCAGAAGTAATTTATTATAGGTAAAAATATATCGCAGAAGTATATATTTTTTAGGTACCAAATTTTTAATCCCCCTCCCCCCCGCTTGTCAATGGTGTTCAGCTTTTCGAACGTTAAAATATGGTCACCTTACCCTAGACCCTAGCTGCCACCCCACAAAAGGGGGTGTTCGGTCTGGAATGGACCTGTGAACTTAAATTTTTGGACTAGAGAAGTTAGAGCTTTTGGCCCTGGATCTGTGAATTTAGATTTTAGATAAAAACTTAGAATTTTTGATGGACTTGATTTTATTCCGTGGAGTAGGACATTGGAAAAAAATAGTACGATGAACTTTCGACAGAGAGTTTAAAAAGACAGTGCGAAGAATTTTAGGGTATGTGGTTGAAAATTACTTGCATTCTGGAAACGGAAAACACAATGCCGCTGCATTACAAGTGTGTGAAAAGGAAAGGAAGATAGGACTATTTTGATTCTTTTCATTTGAACGAGAAATATTTTAAAAAAGCAAAATGTCTAAGAAGGCGAAAAAAAGGAAAAGGAGTGTACGAGTAGTAATCGAAGATATTTTTTTTGCATTTAAATATCTAAAAAGTAAAGAGTGATTAATTTTTCATCATAATGTAGCTAAATTAGTTCTCGCTATAATTCATGAGAGAGTGATAAAGCTCTTTCGTGACCCGTAACGATTTGGAAAATCAGTGAGATATGGTTAAGTCAGGTAACCATGGCGATATGGTTACTTAATCTGAATTATATTCCTTGCGCAGTATGCTACTGATTTTGATATACTGCTGAGGTATAAGAATAGATTCATCGAAGTCATTCAAAGTCTTATTTATTGGCGAGGTTAGGAAAAGAAAGGGAGAGTTATTTGAATAAATTGTCATAAATAAATACTAGGAAGAAGTGAAAGAATTTGTAATTTTGTAAAATAAACATCTCTTTAATAGATAAATTTCATTTTTAGAAATTGATTTCCAAAGAATTCTTTTTTGTCCTTTTTAATCTATCTTTTATTCTAAGTTTCACATTTACATTTTTTTTTATTAGATTCAAGTTATATTTTTATTCTGTATGTATTAGCAATATAACTTACTATTATAGTTCATAGTTTTTCACTGAAATGTTGAATTCCAGAAGTATATATAAACCGAAGTGTAATCAGCACGAGTTTCATAGAAGTCTTTATTAAATTCCTACTATTAGTTCACACTCTCCTTATATATATATATATTTATATATTTTGTTCAAATTTTCAATCTTTAATAAAATACTTTTTATTCATCCACTCTAAGTTCAAATACATTTTTTTAAAACTTGTAGAGGATGACACTCAATGTTAATACAGTTTTTTCAAATATTAATTCATTTAATTAAATTTAATTGGTGAAAATGCAGTTTAGACAACCGCTTGGCACGATTTCAAAAATTGCCAAACTTGGCGATTTTTTTTTGGCTGAACATTAATTTCGCGAAGCGGACCAGGGTAGCCACATTTGGCAAAATACCGCCAAATAATTCCTGTCGCCAAGTCTGTTTGGGCTAAACTGCATTCCAACCATTTAATTTATCGGATGAATTTAAGAAACAAGCCAAGGCTTCCACTATGTCATTTGTCTTGCAATGGCAAATTTGATAGAGCGTCGGCGTTCATGCCTTCGGATCGAATCTTGTCGAAGCATAAGATTTTTTAATTTAATTTTCAAATAATTAATTTTAGTTTTATATGGGAGAAAAACATTTCTCTTATATAAGATATTTAGCAGGATATAAATTTAGGAATAAATACCGTCAGTGACGAAGCGTGTACATCGCTGGAAATTTTTTTTCTTTTGCCACTTAATATTGTGATTCTGTCATATGTATATACATATTTATATTAATTGTAATTATTTAATAAAAAGTAACTAAAATAAAAAATTTTCTTTGTTGACCTAAGTAGGAATTGACTTAATTTTATTTTTTTTTACATTACTTGTTTTCGGACATAAAAATTCCTATCTGTCGTCGTGAAGTTATGAATATGTCACAATTAAATATCATTTTTAACTATATTTTTCAGATGTAGACAGTTGTGTACATTTTATGATAATAAAGTAAATCGTGTTATAAACCCCCAGGCAACAATCGTCTTTGGATTAAATGTATTAATCCGCTTCGTTTGTTGATTACTTCAATTCGTTCACAAGTTACGTGAACCTTTTTAATATATATGATGAAAAAGATAATATTTTTTATTTGGGTAAAATTATTTTAAAACGTTTTTCTGAATTTCACTTGGTGTGTGTGTGTGTGTGTCATCAAATTTTCGATCGTTAATTTAACCAACTTCCCATCAAGCTAGAGCTTTGAAATTTTGGGAATCGTTCGTACTCGCCTAACAATGCAATATTTAGACATTTGCGACAAGTTTTAACTAATATTTTCTTTAATAATGCAGTTTAGCCCAAACACTTGGCGCGATTTCAAAAATTGGCACCAAACTTGGCGATTGTTTTTTTTTTTTTGCTGAGCGTTAAATCCGTGAAACGGAACAGGGTAGCCACATTTGGCAAAATACTGCCAAATAATTCTTGTCGCCAAGGATAAACCTTTCCTGAATTCTGGTTCCCATTTTTTTTAATAGAATGACTTACAAACTTTCAAATGCATGTTTTGATTTTATGAGTATTATGAATTTCTTAATATGCTCACAAATGTATCTTTTTAAGTAAATTTTAAAGTTAAAAATAACTAACAGTTTTAACTAATATTTCAATAATTTTCTTTAATAAACTTTGCTACCATATAAAAACGTTATTTTTAAAAACGTTGGTTTTTATATCGAATTATTTTTTGTGAATACAGATTACATTATTAAATAATCTTCAAAATCTTTAAAAAGTATAAGCCAAACTATATCCGGTTTCTATTCTATATTTATTTGATTTTTAATGTACGGATATTTTAAGCAAAATTGAGGCCATTCTGGAAAATTTTCCTTGTGTGTTCATCCCGGTATTCCAGATTAAGTAATATTCTAAGAAATGCTTCACTCTATTGATATAACCTCAAACAGGCGAGGAGCATTACTGATGTCGAAAGAAGAATTATACAGCAGTTAACAAAATAACTTAAGATATCATGTTTTGACCGTTGCCATCTTCACTTTGCATTATATCGGGAGTTTTTAAATTAATTATTAAGTGTAAATACATTTATTTTAAAATAAGACCCGTGTGGTAACCGGGAATGACAGAATAGTCACACTGTAGCTCATGCATGTTGTAAGAAGCAACTAAAATGGGTACCCAGAGTCTGGGGGTATAGCCGGGTACCCTGCCCCTGGGAATTATATCAGGGGACCTCAGGGGCTTGCCTTCTTCAGGTAAGTACGGGCATCATGACCCCGAGACACCTTAGTGGTCTTTTTCTTTCCCGTGGGGTTTACTGTCTTTGGTAAACACGGGTGACGCACTCCCGGGATACCCTAGCGATCCTTCTCTATTTTCGACCCTCCTTTTTGTCAATCATTTTTACCTTTTTTTTTCAACTTCACGTCTAGACCACAGTTTAATCTTGTTTGGCGCAGCATAGCCATATCTGGCTCTTGCGCCAATAAACTTTACATTCACTCACTCACTTATTTTAAAATAATTAATAAAGAAAGAAGGATAAAAAAAAGAGTTTGCCTTCAAAAAGTTCGCTCTTTGTTGGGAAAAAAATTAAACTCCTACGTTTAAAATGGCTTACAGATGAAGTTTCAAATTATGAAGAAAAAAAAAAAATCCATATATAAAAATAATCAAGACAACAAAAATTTAATTAGAATTAATTTCATGGGAATATTTTTCAAAACATGTATTATTTGTATTTTAATTTAATGTATTAAGGCTCCCGTCTACCCGCCATTTTGATTTCGCGGACGTAATGTTAATCCTATGGAATTACGACTTTAATTCTCCCACATTTATTATTCGACCTATTTGAATGCAATAAAGTGCATCTGAAAGAGCAAAAAATAGCGAATGCTGCTGTGGAATTAATTTTTTCCTCCGATTTTTAAAAATATTTTTATTCTTATTTTAATTATTCGTTTTTGAGTTTTCTGGTCTTTAAAAAATATTTTTAAGAATCGGAAGAAAAAAGTAATTCCACAGAAGCCTTCATTATTTTTTGCTCTTTCAGATGCACTTTATTGCATTCAAATAGGTCGAATAATAAATGTGGGAGAATTAAAGTCGTAATTCCATAGGATTAACATTACGTCCGCGAAAATCAAAATGGCGGGTAGACGGCAGCCTTATGCATTTTTTTTCAAGCAATACTTGAAAGTTCTTACAACTCTTTTGCTTCAGCTATGATGATTTGATGCGAATAACAAAAGAGATAGTCAACAATAAGAATTTTTTTATGGTTCATTAGAATGTCAAAGTTAAATTTATTGTTCCCTTCACCTACTTTCTTTCATACATTGATGATTAAAAAACAACAACTGCGTATCTCTTCAGGAGAAATTGTAAAAATAAAAGTAAAATGAAATTGGTGAATATAATGTGTGAATGAATTTAAATAATAAATGAGAGAATTCTAAAGCTCAGGTAATTGTTTTAGTTAAAATAATGCCAAAATATAATTAATCCTATTATTTTATTTTTCTGAATACTTATTAATCTAGTTAATGATAAGCTTATGAATTAATTGAATTCAGTTTCATAATAAATTTTCGCATTCAGGAATAACAAAATCTAACTTGAAAAACTGTATGCCATTAAAATTGCTGGTTTATGTGTCAATGTAAAATAAAAATCAAAAATACAATTATATTTTCTATTATTACTATATGCATACATTTCTGAATCTTCCTTAAGGCTCAGTCTAACGGCTTTTTTTTATTTTGTGAGCGCAATGTTAATCCTATGGAATTTCTACTACTGCCCTCTAATCTTTTCTATTTTATCTATTTGAATTAAAAAAAAAAATGCATCAGTAAGAACAAAAAATGATGGAAGTTTTCGGCGAAATTACATTTTCTCCTCCATTTTTGGAAATGTTTGATTTCTTCAAAAAAATCAGAAAACTTACAAAGGAATCATTAAAATAGAGGTAAAAAATCGGGGGGGGGGAATGCGATTCCGCGGAAACCTTCATTATTTGTTTACTCTTTCGGATGCATATTATTGCATTCAAATAGATAAAATAGTAAATATGGTTGGAGGGTAGTATCATTGGATTATCATTACGTTCACGAAATCGAAATGGCCAGTTGACGAAAGCTATAAGTCTGATTATTATTTAGGTACTTTTCCATTTCGCCGACGCAGACGATAAAGTCGCCAAAAATGATACAACCGACGCCAAGATGGTTTGGTTTCAATAACGTCGCCCCAGAAGCAACACGAGGGCTATTGGCGACGGACTTGGCCTCGTAATTTTGCACCTCGATCAAGTGACGAAGACGACACCTGAGCTGGAACCCCCTCTCCTAACTTCCACACCACGCCAACGGGAGGACTTTGGGCCCCCGTCTGATTTAACGTGTATCACCTCCGGCTACACCGGCCGCACAACCGACGCCAAACGGAATATCTTTTTTATGCGTACACTGTGTACTGTCGCCAATAATATCTGCTTGACAAGATTTGATACGGTAAAATGGAAAAGTACCATTATTTATTATTTTTGTCATTTAAACCAGTTTTGAAATCAGTTTATATCTCACTAAAGAAGATTCCAAAGAATTCGTTGTCTTTCATTAGTAATTTTTCTCTTTTTTGTGATGTAATTAACACTGGTAATATCAAATTACTTAAAATATTTGAAGAAATCTAGATACTGTCTGATTGAATAATTTAAATAAGCAGGTATTTGCTTGTGTCATCGTTCACATGGATGCTCTTACCAGTAATTAACTTAATTTTCGAAAATAAACTGTAGTGAAAAAATTTTCTTAAAAGTTGTTACCGGACTGAAGTAAAATTCAATAAAAATTTTTTAAATTTTTTTATCTAGATTTTTTACCTGTCGAAATATTATTTTAACTTTTACATAATAAAGCATTGAAGAAGAAATGACTGAAAACTTGGTCAAAAATTATTCAGAATTTTAAGACAATTGTGAGGCCACTATTTCTATCTCAAGGTTTTCAAACTCCTTTTCTTAATTTGGCTTCTTTTTTTGACATATTTTGGTGCCAAATGACTTAGATGTTTCTATAAATTGCTTCTGTTCTCTTCCTCTTGCAAAAATCGTTGCTCAACAATATATTTGTGGAAGAGCTGAATATTTTTTATGCTGAATCTTTTCCTCAATATCCAGAAAAATGTGTTTTCCGTTTCTGAATAAATTTGAGATTAATTAAATATTAACATAGGGTAAAAAAAAATTTCAAAATCGGAGGGAAAATTCCATTCAACAGAAACCTTCACTATTTTTTGCTGTTTCAGACAAACTTTTTTGCATTCAAATGAATAAAATAGTTAAGATTTGAAGACGGTAGTAGCAATTCCATTGGATTAACATTACGTCCACGAAATCTAAATGGTTGGCAGATGGCAGCCTTAAGCACACCAAATGAATTATTATAATTATAATGTTAATTCTTTGAACCTATCACCATGTATCCTTTATTTTATACCCACGCATTTTCCTGACGCCATTTTCTCAAAGCAATAACATATTAGCATATGTTAATAAAAATATATTCACTTAGACATCATAGCACACAGCATTATAATCGTTCTTAATGCAAACAGTTTACGTGACGTCTAAGTGAATCTATTTTTTATTCTTCTGTTTGTGTATCAATAAATGTGTTCGTCCGAAAATCACGACTAATCAATCCAATTAAAAAGCATCAAATGGTAGCATAGCGTGGATAGAGTGATTAAAATAGAAGCGAAAACTCAGTACCGAATTGGAAACAAACATAATTGATAAATTAAACGTTCCCGAACTAACTGGATGTATTATTTTATATGGTCTTTAAAACTCGAGGCTGCATTATGTCTGAAAATATTGGATTCGGTTATATCCGGAATAAAAGCCGAAGGATTAGGTGAAAAGGACTCCAGCGAATGGGACCAGAAGTATAACGATGCATGCATCAAATTATCACAATCCGACTATCAAGCACTCCAATTCTCAGAACAAAATGCGAAAAATCTGTGGGAGAAAATAAAATCTACATATACAGGACTGGAAGAAAATTGAAAAATAGATGCCGGGAATCAGCTGTAAAATCTGGAGATGAGTAATGAATCTTCAGTCGATTATATAAGCCAGAGCCAGAGGAATCGCTACAAAATGTCTTTCATTCTCTTGGACTAGAAATTTCTCTACTTGAACTAGCGTATTATACTGTTAGAAGTCTCCTAAGAAAATTTGGAAAACTGCGAGACATTCTGAAAACCCAGCGTGATAAAACAATGATCGATATCTTGGAAATATTGCGTGAAGAAGTAAGTAATTCAACAAATATACGTGCAGAAAGGACCAACGTGGCGGTGCTGCATTCCAGAAAATTTAGAAGTCTTGCTACGAAACTCTGTTATGTCTGCAGGCGACCTAATCATTTGGCCAAGGATTGTTTTTATAGAAACTAGAGAGAAAAGAACTACGCGCCAAACAACAGTAAATGTAACAACAAAAATCGCAATAATAGGGATTATTCTCCTAAAAACCAAATTCCAGTTCAGCTTTCACCATTTTAGAAGAAACACCTGAACAGTTGGATAATGTATGGATTTCAGACAGCGGTGTTTCTTGTCATGTGTCTAAAGACCGTATATGGTTCCAAAATATAACACCAGACTATAAGAAAATTCTACAAGCAGGTAAAAATTCTAAAATAATTTCTGAAGGAATAGGAGACGTGATAGAAAAAATTTAAGTAAGAAAAATGAAAATTCTATAAATTAAACCATTACTTAGTTATAAACATGATTTAAGATATACTTTATTATCTGTTCCATGGTTATTGGATAAAGGTTGTAAAATTAAATCTGATAATAACTGTATGTTAATATTTGACAAAAATAATTTGTTGGTTACTAAAGCAATTAAAAATGATAATAGATTAGAAATTTTTTAAATCCCATGTATAATTCTGAATGTTATTTATCCAACGAATCTACTAATAGTAATGAAATTTGGCACAATAGATTATGCCATTTAAATTTTAAGTAGCTTAAAATGAAAGAATATACTGATATTAATGATCTGAGTGATTTTAGAAGTGAAACTTTTGATATAAGTAAAGCAACAAGGAAAAATCATTCTCTGATATTGGTATTAATCAAAGTTCCGAAATTTTAGAATTAATTCATTGAAATCTGTGTGATCCTATGCAAATAGAATCATTGGGAGATGCGAAATACTTTATGATACTGTTGGATGATTTTTCAGGTATGTATTTTACTTACTTCTCAAAAAATAACACTGAAATATATGATGTATTTCTATAATTTAAATCTTCGTACGAAAATTCGATTGGCAAAAGAAACAAAAAATTTAGCTCATTGCATTTGTGAAATAAACAGTAAGAAAATAATTGAAGAGTGATCAGTAAAATTTAATGAATCGTTAAAGGTAAAACTTTTTGGCAATAAATCAGTTTTGAACCTTCGGATATTAAATGAAACCTCTCAAAAAAAAAAAAAAAAAAAAAAAATCCGAAAGTAATCAAACTATAAAAATTAAAGTGATCAGCTACGAAATTTATGATGGTTCAAATCCAACAATGCTAAAGAACGATTACA
>BMAW01008635.1:0-25188 GCA_019974015.1 Nephila pilipes | reverse complement strand
TTAAATTATCCGTTTTCATTCGTGAAGTAAAGTTCATATTCAATTGAAACATATACATTTTTGATTAAATTGCTCGTATCACTAGAAACGAACAATGAAACGAACAAATCCTTAAAACAAATCCTAACTGTGTCGAATAACACTACTAAAAAGCATATTTGATACAAATGAATTTTCACAATAAGAACTGAGTTGATTATTACCACAGGGTATTGAAAACTAATTTTATGAATACACTTATGGAATATTATCATCATTTGTACATCGGAATATTAAATAATTACTAACTGATTATTCATGAGATAATGAATCATTCAAATAACTGCAGATTTGTTACTATTGAAGTCCTCTTCATACTGATCTAAAGATCAGTGTGAAGAGGACTTCAATAGTCAAATAGTCTCTGAGCTAGTGATATAACTCAACCGACTCCAGATTTACCATGTATTTGTTTCTAATCACGAGTTTTTAGTCGTTGCTGCGGTAACTTCTTGGTCATTGTAGCGAACTCTCAGGTGGCTTTGTTTTCGTCAAGTTGTGGGTCCAAGCAGTGACTCCATTAAAGATCCGTCTACTGCGAGACTGATGTACTTTAAATCTGTCAACGTTCCGAGACTTCCCAATGGCGTGGAAGCATGGAGAAGAGGTATACTAACTCAGGTTTCATTCTCATTATTTGACGAAGATGCAAAATGATAAGGTTCCCCACAATAGCTCTCGTGTTACTTCTGTATGAGATGGCAATAATAAATAAATAAACCGTAAACGGCTTTGCTTAGAGTTTACTCATTTCAGATAATGAACTCAACGATGTGTGGACAATCCTAATGCTTTATGAATCAATTATATATTACTGCATTTTCGATTTCTTTGATTTATCTTCTCATAAAAAACCTATTGGAAAATCAATGAATAAAAATATTAATGTTTTGAAAAGAGCAATAAATGAAGCTTACTAAATGTTTTCTTACTATTGCTCGTACTTATGTGATTTAATTGATAAGTAACGCTTCTATGACCGTAATGTTTTATTTGTTCCTCCATATTCATATAACTCTTGATGTACTTGAAAGTTATACAAATTCTATATATTACTCGTTGAGTAAGCCTCTATACTTCTCCATATAATTGCTTCAACGCGTAACTAATTGAGGTCCTATTCTTGTTCTTACCCCGAACTGTAGTGGTAGCTTTCACTTAAATAACAGTACAAAATCTTAGGTGTTCATATATCTTGATAAGAGATGGAAGTTTAAAGATGGAAACTCAGTAGAAAGGACACCACGGTACTTCAAATTCATCTCCATATAACAGATTTTTATGCTCTCATAACGTAAATTATGCATGAAAAGTAAAAGAATGTAATACGAAGAGGACACATGTAAACTTAGGTTACAGCAAGACACCTGAAAATTGAGTATCAGGTAAAAAGATTAATGGCAATGGAGGCGTTACTTTCCAAATCATCCTCATTATTCTAAACATTGTGAAGAAATAAGCATGCATGAAATTATTAATTCATTATTTTCAATTAG
The DNA here is from genome assembly GCA_019974015.1 of Nephila pilipes. Lineage (NCBI taxonomy): Eukaryota > Metazoa > Arthropoda > Arachnida > Araneae > Nephilidae > Nephila > Nephila pilipes. Next base: position 23,653 of record BMAW01008635.1, on the reverse strand, counting down.
ACCTGTTTATTTTGAGACGGGATATTACAATGATGCTTATATTTATGATTAAGGAGTCAATTATTATTTAATTAACATACATATTTCACAAGACTTTAATTCAGAAAACTTCTTGATTTCTTTCGCATATCAAACGCATTAGTTTTTAATATTTTTAAAAAAGCTGTTGTAAAGTAATATACGCAAGACGGTTTTCAAATGCATGGAAGATGTCGACTTTTTACAATAAATCTTCAGATCCTGTTTTGGAATTAAATAACATTACAATACTAATTTAACAAATTATCTTTCCTTCCATGTAAAATTAATTTATCCAGTCACACCTCAGTTTCATAAGCGAATCTGCTCACCCAATATGATCTTACGGATTAAATTTAGCCAACAAAAATGCGAAACTACTGAATTTAAGCTAAGAAAAAAAAATATTGAATAGGATAAAAATTTTCATCTCTTATTTAAAAATCACAAATGTCTCGATAAATTTGTTCATTCATGCACATAACGTGATAATTTGATTAAAATGTGTCAATAATAAATACACTAATTTTATCAATTTGATTTTTTAGCATTTTGATTTTTTAAAGCCTAGTATTCACAATAGCTTATTTCTTCAAATATTCCCGAGGAAGACTTATTCATATAAGAAGCAAAAAAAAAAAAAAAAAACTATCTACCAATTTTGAATAAGTATATTTCACAAGTTAAATATTGTTTTGTACCAAAGAAGTTTTACAAATAAATTTAAAATCATCAAACGGAACAGTAATTAAAAATTGATCTTGCAATTTCTTTTAAAAATCATAATAAAAGTGTTGAGGAGAATCGTAGTTTATCTCTGATGTTAAAGCGTTTTCACAGGCATTAGAACTATTTTTGTGAAAGATCTCAGCATGTTGTTATATATTTTATATTGTTTTTCCTTTGTCAACATAGTGCATCTTCTTTCTCAGGTTTTAGTTTAGTTTAGTTTTTATTAACGTGCACTAGAAGCGACACGAGGGATATTGGCGACTGACCTCGTAATTTTGAACCACGGTCAAGTGACGAAGACAACACTTGAGCAGGCACCTCCCTCTCCTGACATCCACACCACGCCAACGGGAGGACTTTGGGCCCCGAACAGATTTAACGTGCATCAGCCCCAGCTACACGGCGGTTCTTTGGCGGCCAAGGATCGAACCCACGACTGAACGAAAACAGCCGGCCGCTAGTCCACGACCTTGACCACTGGGCTACCGCGCCCCTTCTTTCTCAGGTAACCTCTCATTACGACCAACATCTTCGAGCTTGAGCGAACAAGTTACTCTTAATCTTGTTCTAAGACTTCAGCAAAACCTTACAGAGTCAGGACATAGTAGATCATCACATGTTTTCGTAGACTAGCGCCAAAGAAATTTGTATAAAAAAATTTATGATACAACGCGATATATCCTACAATTGAAAACAAACTTTTGTTGTTATTTATGAATAATTATAGAATTAAATTACAGAAATGTTTTTTTAAGTACATACTTTTTTTTTTATAATTAATGCATGTCACTATAAATTATATACTCACATTTGAACTGTTTAAGATGAACATTTATTGTATTTCCCTAAAATATCTTTCTGGTGATGTCTTAGGGAATATGTTTGATTTTATGTTTGTTTATTAATGTAGAATTAAGAAGTAATACGAGAATTAATAAAGTCAAAACTTCGAGGCGACAGACCTCGTGATTTTGAGCCTTGGTCAAGGGACGAGGATTATGCCTTAGCTGGCACCTCCCTCTCCAAACTTCCACATCATGCCATTAGGACAACATGGTACCTAGACAGATCTAACATGCATAAGACTCGCTACACGGTAAGGATTCATGGCAAGAAGGCCATAAATCCTTACCGTGTAGCTACGACACCCACGACTCGACACAATCAGTGCCAACTGCCACGACTACTAGACTGTCCACGACTACTAGGCTGTCCACAAGCACTAGACTGTCGCAGTTACAAATACCTTCCCGAAAAGTTCTATTTTTCTGTGAAAAAATAAGAAACTTTTTTATAAAAATGGTTTACATGTAAGTTTGTTGATATTTTTCTAATCTGTAGCAGACAGATTTACTGATTATTCAAGATATTTTAAATATTTATCAATAAAAGCTTAAAATACTTTATGTACTTAAATTGATTAGAATAATTTTTTAAATAATTATATATATATACAGAGAGAGAGTGAAAGATTGAAGTGTGCTGCCACAGTCAAATTCAATAATAAGTATTTAAATTAAAATGTTTATTTTTAAATCAAATTCATAGTTTGGGCTGTTATGGATGATGGTATCATTAAACATGTGTTGATTAAATAAACAAAATATCTTGCAAAATTCTGGTTAATTTATTGGTTAAGTTAACGTCGTTCTGGTTAAGTACTATTAGTATGGTATTTTAATCTTTAAAGCTGCTTCCAAATAGAAATAACGTATATAATATTTTTTCTTTACAAATTCTTGATGGGAGAGGCAAAATATTTTTGTGTTAAATACGAAATTGTAAAATTGATATTAAGAGGAGAGAAAAGGCCGTTATTCGCTTTAAATTATCAAAATGAAGGAAGAGGAAATTTTTAAGAATTGAATCTTGTTTTGTTAATAAAGTGTTAATTCTATTATTTATTGAATTGCACCCATCTAAATAAACAGAAATATTGTCTAGATAGACATGGAGATCAATGCATAAAACTTATTGAAAAAAATTCTTAATTCAGAAAATTCAATGCATCCAGGTATTCTGTATTTACATACATCACAAGTATGCAGAAAACTAGTACTCGCATGAATAAATATTAAAATAAATTATTATGTGAATCGTTATGTATGTAAACATAATGTTAAATCAATAACATTTTGGCTCTTACTTTGAATTTCTATTTCAAAGTACTTAGCTTTTTTATTCTACAACGCAGATGCGGCAATAAAGCATTTCGAGATTCAAATTCACGTATGATTTATTGCTGATTCATATGCTTTGAATGTTATAAGTAACTTGTTTCAACGAAATTACTTTGAAGTCTAGATTTATTTTTGAGCATTTGAGATTAGAAAATATTTAATTTTCCGCCAGGCTCGCCCTCTGTACTATCGTGAAAGGTCATACGTATTTCCTAGATACGCTACTGTATCTAAGAGTGGTAATGTTAATATTTAGTTATAATCAATTAAGAATTAATAAGTACGTTTTAATTAAACTATATTGATTCAAGAATAAAAGGTAACAATGTAAACATAAAATATATAAGCACTATAAAATGTCCAAATGTTATTAAAATTGCATGAAAATAAAATAAAGGGTGATATTTCAACTAAGATATTTACATTTCTTATATATAAACTCAAAGATAATACGAAATTTGAAGACAAAATGAGCTGAATTTAGATAAAAAGGAAGACAAATCAGTTTCATAGTCATTTCATTACATTCAGTCTATTCTTCACAATTCTTCAAGGTTCACTCTATTTCCATGGTAAATAAAAAAAAGTGCATAACAGCTTCTATTCCAACTCCCTCCGTATCTGTGGCATCCCTTGAACGAGAGTAACTAGGCTTCAAGGAACAAATATACTTATTAGTCTCTTCAACCATGTTTTCGGTTTTGCGATCGGTAATCTTACTTTTCCATAAATCCAAAATATCTTTTAAATCTTTGACTCGCCGATAACTGCAGGAACATGGAAACATATATTGCGAGGTACTCGTTTAGTTTTCTTGAATGGATTTTTCCTTCATTTCCATGACTCTATATTGTTTCTGCTTTTCTTAAGGGTGGGCTATGTATGCATCTGTAGATCTATCGTCATTATCTTCATCTTCTGAATTGCTTGTTGTGCTCATTCTGACTCCTAATCATAGCCCCTTTCTGAAATGTGCTCTTATGAATCTATATCACTTTCATCTAAAACTATGTCTTCATCACCATCACTTAAAGACATGCATCTTATAGTCACAAGGTTATTAGAATATTTTGTTTTCAAACGCCATAACTAAAAAAAGGAGTGGAAATACATTAGGTATCATGAACAGTCGTACATATGTAACAAAATCAGTGTCTCTATTTTAACCCTAGAAGCTATTAAACACAAAAATTATATCAAATCATAATGTTTAAGTCTAAAATTATAAAGACTTTAGCAACAAAAAAGAAAATCAGATATAACAGAAATTTACCTGAAGGTTCGCACGTATCTCTAAATTGCAAAAATCAGATTTGCAAAGTCCTATTAACACCTCGAGATCCAAACAGTGACTGAACTTTGGTCAATAGAGGTAGGAAGAAAAGCTAAGGAAAGGAGTCGTAGTACCATCTGGTATAGAGGTATAAAAGGAAATTGATATATGGTGTATCTCTTACATACTAGCGTTTGATGAAAGGTTAAAATAAACTTATTCAAAAACTTAAGAAAACTCACTTACCTCAACATTGAGAATTATTTTTTGTAGAAATGTAATGTTTTTTTTTATACTTTCTTACTTTTTTTGTATTTTGTACGTTTAGGCTTTTGTAATTTTAACCACAGGTTAAAATTCAATGAATGATTTTTTTTTGCTTATTCATTGACTATTTGGCGAAGGTAAGAAATATCCTTGAAAAAGAAAATACATTGGAGAAGAAAATACACTTGAAGAAGGGACTTTTTGCTAAGTTGGCTTCTCCCTTTGTTTTTGTCAATGATGGACTGATCTGAGTGCCCTATGACAGTAGGTCAGATATGTAGTTGGTTACCCAATTGGCAGTAGGGATTATTGTTCATAAAACCAATAATAAGCAATTATTCTCCCTTTTTAGAGAAAGTTCTTTCTGAAAGTCGAATTGAGATTAACTATCTATTTTAAATTCAAGAAAGTTTCCGAAAAATAGGTTGGATCTTCTTTCATATCTATTTCTTGTATCTTCCTTAGTACTAAAATTCATTCATAGATAAGTATCCAGAAGAAACAAAAAACATACAACTATTTGGCCTAACAATGTTTTTAATAAGCAATCAACGCATTTAATTTATGTAACGAAATCAAATAAAATATGTGGTAAATTTCATGAAACTATCAAATTATATTAGATGTAAAAATATGATTTAATATATGGACAATACTATTATGATTAATCTGTTTATACCTACAATAGTACATCACTGGCATTTTAAGAGCAAATTAATTTGATATAAAATAACTTGTAATGATTAATTTAAGCAGAACAAATAATAACAACCGATTACAACCATAACGGGAAAGAAATTAATCATTTTACTTGTGGAAACTGAGACAAAAGGTGGGAAAGAGAGATTTGTAACGGAAAAGTGGGATATGTCCCTTGCCTTTGAAAGTTAGAGGAACCAGTCAAATGATTGACATTTATAGGATCTAATAAGTTCCATTGTGGTCTGAAAGAGGGGGTAGATCACCTTGGTAAGTTTGTCAACCAACATTGCCATTTAAAAGACTGCTCATTTAAGTTGCAAAATCAACCACCCGTCCTGAAAGGTTAATTGATGCTATACACAACGTTTAAGTCATCTATCAACTTTTAACGCTAGAAAGCCCCTGGAAATCCCTTAGGGTGCTCCTGGGAAGATATGTATTTACGCAATAGAAATCGAGAGGCTCCATTACTCTGGCATATATGTTATTTCTCTCACATATATTGATAAATGAATACGTATAAAATATAATTATAAAGAATCCTAAATTATTATAATATTTCCTGTGATAGCATAAATCAATTACATTTCTTTAGGTTCTAGTTTGTGTAAGCAGTTTCTTTATTTTTAGTACTATTAAAATATAATAAATATGTATCATACATTGGGCAAAAAACACCTTTAATTTGTGATATTAACTAAAAATAAATACTGTCTTTTGTGTAGATGAGAGACAGAAATGTATTTTATTACTCTTTATATATAACTATTTCTTTCTGTATTTTTCTACAGAAGTATTTATTTCTTAATTTCTCTTAGGGTGAGAAAATTTCTTTCTTTAAATTTTTTCCATATGTACGAAATATTGTTTTACATTTTATGTGAGAGAAATTTTCATTATTCATTTAGATCATATAATTCTAAATTGAACGATATGAATTTTTTCATTAAATACATTCTGTGTAAAAATAGGAGCAGTCCAATTGCGATAAAAATTGTTGGACATTTAAAACATACATACAAAAACAAATGATTAAAATTCCAGAGGAATTGAATGATTTACTTCAGAATTTCATCGTTACAAACGGAAGATGTCTATAAGGCACGGGTTCTCCTCTGACCTGAGTCCACGCTGTCACACGGCGTGGTATAGACTGATAAAGTTCTCGCATGATGTCCTGCGGAATTTCGCGCCAAATTGTCTCTGGCAGTTGGGATAAATCGTCAATATTTCTGGATGGTTGCAATCGCCTTCCTATAAAGTTCCAAATATGTTCTATGGGAGAGAGATCAGGTGACCTAGCTGTCCAAGAAAGTGTAGGAAAAGCTTGCAGACAATTCAAAGCAACACGTGCCGTGTACAGCCAGACATTATCTTGTTGAAAAGAACTTTCTGGGTGTTGAAAAGTGAATTTATAACAGAATCGGTCGTGTAGCATCGTCTATGCACTGTTGTTATGTTGGAGTGCCAGAAATGACAACCAAAGGGGTCCAGCTATCAAAGGAGATGGCACCCCAGCCCATAACGTTTTGTTGTGGGCCTGTGTGGCGTTCCATATTATGAGCAGGATTTCCACGCAGTCCTGGACGTCTCCAGGCACATCTGCGTGTGTATTCAGGACACAGTTGGAAACATGACTCGTCATTAAAGATTAAACGCCCCAGGCAGCGTATTTCCAAGTTGATCAAGCTGATCACCATTGTAATCAGACTTGATGGTGTAAAACCAGGAGAGGTAAGCGGCGTAACTATCAGCGTGAGTAAATTCCTCTCTGTCAGTCTTTTATCGAGGGTCATATTGGACACATGTGTGCACGCCACATGATCGATAGCTGATAGCAACTAATACGGTGCTGTAATAGCTGCTCTCACAATCGCTTTGTCTTCCCTTTCTATTGTGGTCCTTGATCGACCGTCGAACTACTCTTGCTAGCATCGTCTAATCGCTCCGACTCAGATGTCGAGCGACTGTTTAATTCGTCCAACCAGTCTGTTCCATTCCGAGAGTACGACCTCTTTCAAACTCTGGCTTCTGCACGTAATGTGCGCGAATCCTTCTGGGAGGTTTTGTTACAGCCGATGTAAGATATTCACAATCAAAATGCAACCGAAATTTCGACTATCCGATTGAGAATCGCTCCTTATATACATCTGTTCAATGCGCAGTTCCGATGTGCTGGAGCTCCCGTGATTCATTCATTAAACACCAAAGTTTAATCAATGTCATACGCAATCTCCTTCTTGGTGCGTCGATATTTTTGTTAGAAAGTGTATTGCTCTATAATTATAAAATTGTTTCTTAATTATAGTGAATATATAACCATACATTAATATTCATTATTGAATGATGAAAAATAGAAATCACTGGGACCAAGAAAGTGGAAAAAAAAAAGATAAATCTTAAATTATTAGTGTGAATGAAGATGAAAGTTGTCAAAGCTTAATATACAAGGATATATATGGTTATAATTTTCAGAGGTTAATCGATCCCTAATGAGTAGATATCTTTTCATAGTCTAATAATTTGTTATAAAATTTCCTGACAAGATGAGTTTCTCGAGTTTTTTGTTTGAGAGACCTTTAGTCTCACTTAAATCTGGGAGTTTAAATAATTATAGTTTTTTATAAAAAAATATTTTATACAGAGATAACTTAGATTTTTTTTAGTTTGAGTCTTATCTATATGTCCTCCGAGAGAATAAACATGAAAGAATTATGGGTTTTATTATACTTCTGTGCTTATACACGTATTGGGTAGAAGTAGGAATAAAGGGCTGTTTGATGGAACCAATAGGCAGATTTTATTCGGGATGTAAGAGAAATTCGCTTAACAAGCTTTTGGATTTTTAATATGAAATCTAGGATCATACTGTATAGAATAATTTATTCCATGGAACAGTTGGGAAATAGGGATGTTTAGATAACTGATCTTTCGGATAATTGTTTACCTACGGAAAAAGAGAAGTAATGTGAGCAATACGAAATAAAGAAATAGTGATATTAAACATGAAATAGTATATATTCTGCATTCTAAGTCTTAAAAAAGAACTTATGTTACTTACGCAGAGAACTGACTAGTCATGTTTGACAAATTAAATATATAATAAAGTAAACTTTTATTATTTATTATGGTACAAATATACAGAGAGTGTATATGATGAGAGAGTTGCTAATATGTTTTGATGTACTAACAACGTAAATGATATTTTCAATGGAGGAGGTAAAATTGCTAATGACATCATCCAGCTCATTGATGTTATTTCTAGCGGATATTTGAAGGTGTTAGTTCTTTCAAAATATTCAATTCAATTGTTGGAAGAGTTAAGTGGTAGACAGAGAAAGAATGTTGTTAAGAAACTAATACCTGTATTATGTACCAATAATGTTTTATATACTGCATTATATATCATAGAGTGGGAGATGTTTCTGAAGACAACAAAACAAATTTAAGAGCTAACGTTTCTGTTACACATATTGTTTGTGGAAGTATAGGGAACAACTGTAGTGAGAGTTAGCTAAGAATGGAGCATAGGATATATGTGTTCTGCAAGGGAATTGATATTTACGCAAATCGCAACTAAAGTCGAGTGACTAGCTATAAATTTGCATGATAATTATCAAATCATTCCCACCCTTTTTACGTGACTGGTACAGAGGAATATCCCTGAAACTTTGTTTTCTTTTTTCGAAGTATATATATTGGTAGACTGTTCTTTGTAGTTTTTCTGGTGGCCATGTAAAATTGATGACAAATATATGGACACTCATTTATAGTGCTGCATTTTTTTAAGATCAAGTGACTTGATGGTTTTGGCCTAAACTTATTTGAATCATGAGTGATTGGAAACAACATGGTGTAAATGTAACAATTATTAGTTCAAAGATCATTAAAGACATTTTTTCTTTATTCCTTCAACCTCGATTCAAGGAGAAATCTTGAGCATCGATATCCCCGAACGTTATGCGTGAGGAGCTGTCGTTCAGGGTATTATAGGATAAAGATCTATGTTATTTATGGTATTCGAAGTAGAATGTTAAAAATGGTGAGGAAAGTATAAAATTGGTTAAGTTTATAATGATTAGTAGTATTTTCGGAAGCTTAGGTCTGTTTGACTATAAGGTGGTGAATGGTGGTTCTCTTTTTCTCTCTCTTAATAATAACTGATATGCTCCCACAGCTGTATATGAAATGATTAGTATATTGGTTTGTGTAAGTTAAAATAAGCATTGTACTGGCTCACAAGTGATGTGGATTTCCTGGATTCCAATAATGTTTCGGTTACAGTAAACATTGGGATTAATAGTTTGCTTATAGTTAGTTGTAAATGTGTTAAGCATCTTACCTAGAAACGATAAAAATGGAAGAAAAGAAGAAAATGCATTATTTATTAACACTATATTACTTATGAGCGGAAGGAATTGAAAACGCTTTGTCCAATTTGTGAAGGAGGTCGAGTTTGGGATCTTAAGTTTTTTTTAAGTGATTGTTTGGCTATGGATATTTTCTTCATTTATTTTAAGTTAAGTTGGGACATTGGGCTATTCGCGGTTTCTCTTCACTAACCTTGGGAACTTTTAATTAAGATTGATTGCTTTTGTTAAACAACCTTTGCCCAACCAAAAATGAAAAGTGAATATGCAGATAGAAAGCAGGTACAAATGAAGCGAATGGGAGAGATAGGAAATATATAAACTCTGACTGAATGTCGCAATAAAGAAGCTGAGGGAGAAGATATAGAGAAGCTGAAGGAGAAGTGGAAAGAGAGGTTGAAGGAGGAGTTGAAAAGAGAAGTTGAAATAGACGATAGGATTAAAGGCGTAGTATTTAAAGAGATTTAATGTTCCAGATTGCTACATTCGTTGCGGAGTTTGAGTTGCAGTCGAGGAAGGATTAGTGATAAGAGTCTGTTAGGTTACTATTGGTGGGTTGAATTAGGTTATTAGAAGTCTTCCCCTGGAGAGCATAAGTAGTTGTTGTTATTGTAAATAGAAGTTAATAAATTCCGTAAATATTGTTCTAGTGTCTCTTTTACTGATTATTGTGTCTTCGTGTTTGATAATTAAATCTAATTATGGCACAAGAGGCAGCCCGGGTCGGGCAGGCGTCACAAAATTATCAAGAGACTGTTGTAATCCGGAGACAAATGATGGAAATGATAGAAATTTATGTTTTGATGGGAAAGTTATTATAGTGTGGGGAAGTATCTCTTTAGAAAAGTTTAATATTATTTTCTGCATTTGTACTTTTTCTCTCTTTAGCAGAATTAACGATTAGAGATATGGAATGTTGTTTTTACATGATTATATAGGGTTCAGTTAATTGATTGAAATTGAAGTTTCTGAAATTTTCACCAATATTAATAAGATATACATATCTCGTTACTTTTATGGTTATATGTGACCGCAGTAGCCTAGTGGTCAAGTTTTCGGATTCGTGGCTGGCGCTTTTCATTTAGTCGTGGGTTCAAGCCATGGCCACAAAACACCCACTGTGTAGCCGGCGCTGATGCCTTTTGGGACCCAAAACCCTTTCGATGGCACGGTGGGGAAGTTAGGAGAGAGGGGTGCCAGCTCAAGTGTCATCCTCGTCACTTGACTAAGCTTCAAAATTAAGAGGTCCGTTGCCAGTAGCCCTCGTGTTGCTTCTAGTGAGACGTTAATAAACACCAAACTAAACTATACAGTTATATTTACGCAGCATTTCTTTCTTTAGTAAATATGAAAATAAAAATTTTTGGTTAACGTTTCAAAATAAAACACGTTTGAGTTTTGCTTAACTTTAATCTGTTAAGATATTTCTAAAGTTTTAATCTATGAAGTATGCTATACATAAAATAAATTACATCTATAAATTTCGCTAAACCTAATGTAGATCATATCTGTAAAGTGAAATAAACAAAAAGAAAATAGCACATTTAAAGTATTCTAAACAAGAAATAAAAACTATATCTGTAAAGTACTTCTATAAATAAAGTAAATTTTATCTATAAAATACTCTACAACATGAAATCAATTGTTATTCCGGAAGGAAGAGCATGATATATAGGTATATACAACTAGATTTTTTTTAAAAAAAGGAACTTAAAGTTTTTCATTGTTCTGAACATTTAATTTCGTTTTGTTTTATAAGCCTTAAATGGCTTTGAGACATACTTTTATATTTAAAAATATATTGAAAGTTTAACCTCATAACTTTAAGGAAATCAATTAAAAAAATCTACTATAGTTAAATTATTTTATGGGACCTAGATTTATATTACTTTGCTTGTTAGCTTTATAAAATTATGCTACAAAGTATTCATACTCAGAAAACAATATTTTCCTTTTTTTCTTAATATTATGTTCTAATACGAAAATTTCATTATTCATAAACGATAATCAACATTTAAGTATGACATTTTTCTGTATTTTGAAAAAGAATTTTTCCTTCATTGATTTTAGAAAATTTATTAAATACAGTCTTAAACATGATCTCTTTTCGAGACAGACAAACAATCACCAGACGAAATCCAAACACTACAGTTCGATAAGAGACTAGTGCTGACAATGATGAACGTTACTTCGGCAACAAACTAGTGATGCGTCGAGACAATTTGTTACCCCTCTGTTGACGTCCTGATCCCCAGCCGCCCCTGTAATATGTGAGGAAATATATGGGGCGTCGAATGAAGCTCGTTGACTTCGATTAGCTGCGGGCTAATTGGCTCGGAGCGCTGACCTCTCGATCACTTCGCTTTACATTTCTGTTGTGAAGAAAAGTAAAATTAATTATCGCTGAGCGTGATTTTTCAAGTTAGGTTGGAATTATTATCACGAAGAGCAACGCATTTGTTTCGAAAGAATGTGGACGCCCGATTTGTGATGAAAGTTTCTATATATCTATTACATAGCATTCAGTATTTTAAATAACAGTAATTTAAGGAAAATTGTAGAAACGGATTTAAGTTAAAAGAGCATTACATTTCATATTGTTGTTTATATTTATTTATAAATACGCATTGACAATTATATGTGTATGTGTTTATAAAAATCTTTATTTATTTTTGGTTTTTTTTATTCTAAAAGTATGAAAAAATATAATAATACAAATGAATAATAAAGTAATATAAAATTTAGATTAATCTTGACTTAACTGGCTGAAAGAATGAATAAAAGGACAACTATTAGCCCATGTTTTAAGTGTAAAATGCGCAATGAAATCTGTGAAGCTGTGTCTTTGAGCTGTTCGTAATTTTCGCTTCACTAACCTCTGGAACTTTTACTCATTTGATTTGCAATAATTTACTATTTCTTCTCCACCCAAATAAAACGTTATTAGATAAATTTGGCGTCGTTAAAATTGATTCAATTATAATAATATATATGCAAAAGTCTGAATATCGGAGATGTCGAAGCGGGGATAGTAATATGAGCTATATTAGCTATTCTATAGTGATAATTAATAAATAATTCTATTTTGTAAATTGTTTTATTATAAATAATTTATTATAAGTAAATGTTTTATTATAAATAATTCTATTAACAATAAACGTCACAAGAACTGAATAATGAATAGCGGACGTCACAAAGCCAGTAATGAAATTTGTTACGTAGCGATTGAACTTGATGTGGATCCCACATAATTTTATAATATATATAATAGAATTTAACGAGTCATTAAACATATTAAATGACCAATCTTTAATTAATGAGCATAATTCAGTTATGGAACAGGATTCCTTAGAGATTCGGTATGAATTTTAAAAGCCTATTCTATAAATCCCTATTTAATTGTTATGTAATAAAAATCACATTACTCGTTTTAGTATCTTAAGAAATAAAAGCAAAATAGAACTGTAAATTAATATTTTGACCATATTGTTAAATTATTACTGATAGAAATCCGGCTAAGAGTATAAGAATCATTATATCTTAATGGGTCAGGAATATTGTAAATACAATTATACAATTTTTTATTCTCAGATTATATTTGTAAAAACGAAATATTAATATTTCAACCCTGTAGTCTAACTAGTTGATTTATTTAAAATTATAATTAACTGATCTAGCTCATGTATGATAACAATTATTTTCAGGTAGCCTATGAGATATATTATTTCACCCTTTGCTGCTACGGTAAGTATTTTGTTACGTTTTTAGTCATCTTACACTTGTACGCTTCAATGAAGGAAAGCTTTTATAATATTAAGGTTTATTGACGGTGGATCTCATAATTTTAAGACATAATGAAAAATACGAAGATGTGTGATTCCTATACTTGAAATTTGCCTTCTTAATGCCCATGCCCCACTTGTAGTCTTTTCCCTTCAATCTACAGACCATCGCAAAGCTGAATTAAAATTTTAATTTTTCAAAATTCCATTTGAAGAGATGTCAGAGAAAGGGCAACACAGTTCATTAGATTTCTCCAGAGATTCTGCAATATAGTCTCTTAGCTGATTACTCCTGAAACAACAAGAGATTAACAACTCTCTTGCATCGAATAAGACACTTCTCGCATATAGCGGGTCTGACTTCTATAATCCCTTATTTTAGCCAAAACAACTTTCAACTGATTTTAATTACAACCGATTAAATACAACAAATCGCCCCATTTTTCAAATATCTTTCGGCTTCTCGCTATCATTTGTATTCCTTATTTCTTTCAAATATTTTTCGCTTATATATCGTTCTCCTTAATTCAATTCATTACTTCTCATCTTCAGTTTATTTGAAAAATAACGTTTCAATTGTTTGTAAATTAGTTGGAATTTTTCCAATTCAAATTTAAAAAGTCCTCAAAGTGAGTACAGAGAATACCTCGTTACAAGATGTCAAAGCTTCACAGATCCGTTAAAGTTAAAAAGTCTACTCTACATTTCCTGCTTGAATAATGATAGTAACCGTGACTTCTGGAATTATATCCGTGATCATGATTACTGGATAAACGAGGTCTTTTAATTAAAGAAGCTCGTATAAGATTTTTCTAATGCAATAATATCAAGCCTGTGAAAGAAAATGTTTTTTTTTCATTTATTCTTTTTATTGCTCAATTATGATAAATATTATTTGATATGAGGAGATATTATTACCATGGTAACAATCGTTTAAATTTACAATTCTATAGTCAACCTGGATTATTGTAGAGAAAGTAATAACACTTTTGTGTAGAAGGCTTCCAGTAGTCTACATCTGGCCAACTGAGAGTTTCGTCAAGTATTCACACAACCAGATGACGAAATCGACATCTTAACTGACAATCTATAATCAGCATTCCCGACGTACCAACTTGAGAACTCATAAAAGATTAGCCTCTCTATACACAGCTGATATCATGAAATCAGAATTTAAATATGTAGAATATCTCGTCTACATAGAAATAAAGTAAATATATGAAGTATTTTGAAGATGAATTTATAATCAATTCTTACCTGTTCTGGGGTAATACAGCAGGATTTGTACGTACGTGAATTTGCTTACATACAGTTTTTTATCAAATGCTTAGAAATGTCTTTATCAACGATATATGGTAAAGCGATATTATAAAACAATAGAATTTTTTTAAAATATACAAATTACAAATTTAAAATGTAGTCAATGTGATGAGCGAGATCCTAAGATTTACGGAAATATTAGAAAAGCATTTGCAATTATTTTTCTCAGTACCAAATCATATATTAATAACTCAAACTGCAAAAAAAAAAAAAAAAAAAAAAAAAAATTACAGCCATAAAGTCCACACATTTGATACAAATAGCAATATTAGAATCATAATGTGGTATAATATATTAAGAAACGATTTAAAAAAATAAACTTTCAGTTGTTAGTTCTAAAACCACAAATAAAATTTAAATCATACGATTTAAATTTTATTTGTGATTTTAGCCGATTGGATTGAAATTCACAGCGTAGTAACCTATTTGTGTAATGGAAAAATTAATTTGTTATGAAGTCTGACTAAAATAATAAAGAAAAATAAACCCAGCAATGATTCAGTTAATTCCTTCTTTTTAAATTTCCAACAGAGATTTTCTTAAGATTTTATGAGTTTCCTCCATTCGCATATTTAACTGAGTAAGAATAGTGAAAAAATTGGAAGGTTTATGTATTTAAAGGGAAATCAAAATATATTTACAAGAAAATAAATGATTGTTCCGAGCTATTTGTATTAAGGTCTAGATCTAAATAAAATATGGTTATGTCACCAGAAGACTAATATACCAAAATAATAAATGATTGGACTGAATTTTACAAATCTGATTACGTAATTTATAAAAATTCACAAAGAAATACCCGTACACAGCATCTGTTTGCTCCAGAAAAAGCTAAATATTAGCGAAAAAAATCTCTTCTGTTTATCTATGACTCTGTTTGAATATTTTGTTTTGTTTTGTAAAAAAAAAAAAACATTTCCATTAATGCAGAACATGTTTATTTGAGCAAATACTTATTCTTTAATTAGTTCATTTAAATTTTTTTCAGAGCCTTTTAACTAAAACAAAATCAGCTCATTCTTAATGTACAAATGTCATTGTTAAGCTAAATATTGGAAAAATTGTTCCCTTTAATAAAATTTCAAATTAAATTAAAATTTTAATAATTAAAACAGATACGATTTGTTATTCAGCTGCCAATAAATAGAAAAATCTGTTATAAAGTAATCTGATACAACATATATTAATTTAATTGAATTTAAAATCATTAACATTCATGATACCAAAAGAAAATCCAACGAAAAAAGGATAGTAGTAGAGAAAAGTAAAATAATTTTATTAAATTTGTATATTATACATTAGGCTGCAAATACCAAATTGAGTGGCGCAGACTGAAAAAGCCCCTGGAATTCGGTCCATATAAACTCTTTCCCTTAAAATTTGAGCCCAAAGAAGCAAGAGTGGGGTTGTTACGAAACTTAGCATGAAGGTATGTGTTAGATAGATAGGTAAATGGTTAAAGATACAGCATGATTTCGAATTGCTTAATGCCACCAGAGGGTGTTAAACTTCGTTCTCGTTCTTCTTCGTATGTGGAGTCTCCGTGGCGTGTGCGTGTGTGTGTTTCAATCCAGTTTCCGGTGTACAGTGCCTGGTATGGGGAGCCATCGCATACCACATCCAAAAGCACATTCGTGACTTTCTTCAGCCACTATCTAATGCCCCACTTGGTAGGGCTCCTAGGAGCCATTTTTCAGCAGGATAAAGCTCGCTTTTAAACAGCAAGTCCATTAAAGGACTATCTCCGCTACATTTACACCTTTCCCTGGCCTGTTCGATTTCCGGATTTGTCACCGATTCAGCATATCTAGGGTAATTTAGGACGGCAAGTAGAAGAACCTACTAGTTTCGTCAAATAAAGGCACGTTTAATGCAATTGAGGGGCAAAATGTTGCAAAACATCATACAGGACTTGCATACCTCAGTTCCCTGCCGTTTCGTTATTTTGTAGTGTAATTGAATACATTTCCAGTGTTTATCCTACTTATTCTTTACTGTGGTTGAATTTCTGAATTTTGATTTGTTTCCATCTTTTTGTAATATGATTCACTAAATGGAGTGCTTAGATCCGTAATTACCTTCATTGAGAAATACGAGTATTATTCCTTTTAAAAGAACAGAACAGTACGAATTACATTATATCTTTTTTGCTAAATTTAACCTTTTATATCAATTTGCTTCATTTCAAAATATTGATTCTTAAATTATTTAATTTGAGTTTTTTTTTGTTTTAGGATTTTAAATTTTGATTGTTTTGTAATTTAATTAAAATTTCGCTTGATTAGCATACATATTAATTTGAGTTTTGGTTATTTCTTTAACTATTTAATATTTAATTATTATAAAATTTAGTAATTTTCTTCTATTACCTTTTTGTTTTTAATTTTAGAAAACGTTTTCCTCTTTTGTGTTTAAAGTTTTTCATTTTTATTTTATTATTATAATTTTATTGCATTATTACTTTATGCCTCTGATAAACGGCTTTGCTCTTCACGCCCTTTTATTAATTCCATTTCCATTTAATTGGAGCCAATTGTGAACTATTTAACTCTGTATTAATTCTGATGTAAGTATTCATAATTTTAATGTCCCGCCTTATTATATAGATAGTTCTGTTTCCATTTTCATCAGATATGTATTAACACATGGATCAATAAGTTTCGAGACTAACCCAGAGATGGCGCTCGTAAACCAGTAACCAAGTCTTTCTAGAGTACTAACCTTTGCTTGAAACGTGTCAAAATTTTAAGTCGATCGGACCAGAAACAGCTGAGTTATCGAGGTTGGAGTAAAGTCGTTTTGTAGTTTGTTTAAAAAATGGAAAAAACCGAGTTTCGTGTTCTGATAAAACATTGTTTTTTAATGGGTAAAAACACCGTGCAAGCAAAACAGTGGATTGAAAAATGTTACCCGGACTCTTGTCCATCAAAAGCAACGATTTGTCGGTGGTTTGCCGAGTTTAAACGTGGTCGTACCGACACAAATGACGCGGAACGCTCGGGTAGACCTGTGGAAGCCGTTACACAATGTGAAAATGTGAGTGAAGTGACAAAAATTATAATGAAAGATCGTAAAGTGAAGCTCCGTGAGATTGCTGAGATGACACAGATATCATATGGAAGTGTATTTACTATCCTTCATGAAAAATTGAGCATGAAAAAGGTTTTTTCCAAGTGGGTGCTGCGATTGCTTTCGATGGAACAAAAACAGCAACGAGTCGATGATTCAGAAAGCTGTTTATCGCTATTTACTCGCAACAAAAAAGATTTCTTGCGTCGTTACGTGACCATGGACGAAACATGGATACATCACTACACTCCAGAGTCGAAGCGGCAGTGGCGCACAGCTGGCGAAAGCCGTCCGAAGCGTCCGAAAACGCAGCAGTCAGCTGGCAAAGTCATTGCGTCAGTTTTTTGGGATACGCATGGCGTGATTTTCATTGACTACCTCGAAAAAGGTAAATCGATCAACAGTGATTATTATATTGACTTGCTGGTGCGTTTGAAGGAGGAAATCGCAAAAAAACGACCTCACTGTCTCGGGACTTATTGATCCATGTGTTATATGTATGTATTTGTCTACATACGTGTTTACTTTAAATTCTTTTTTTTTTATTGTATCATTGATATTTCTTATCATTTCGGTTTATAATAATTTTCTGACTAGAAAACTTTGGCAACAGCAAAAAACTTTTTAATCAACATAAAACTGTCTTAAGACAGAATCAGAAATTAAAAATGAGGTAATTCATTTTTCTCATGTTATTTCTTTATATGTATCGATGTTTCTAAAGATTCTGCTTCTACCTTTTCTCGAGTATAGTTATATCGTGCGGTCATCATTCTTAGTAATTTTTTTTTGCAATATATTATTATTTCTCTTCCTCTATGTATTCAGGCTTGTAAAAATAATTTAAAAAGGATTCCTTTCTATTTAATTTTTTTGTATTATTTGAAAATATAATTTTTGTATTGAGAGGATTGGAAAGCAATGCCATTTTTCCGCATTAATTTCAAACAGATACATTTTAACCAAGTTTTTATTTTTAATCACTGATATAATCACCCTCATTATCACCAATCTTTTCCCATCTAGAGAGCAAATTTTTAATGCCGGTTCGATAAAAATCGATTGGTTTTTAAGCAAAATATCTGGAGATGGTATTTTGGACATCATTCGAATTTTCAAATTTTCTGCAACTTAGAAGTTATTGTAACGATCGAGATAAATGAATATCCGAGGGCTGAGTATTGAGTAAAT
This sequence comes from Nephila pilipes, assembly GCA_019974015.1. Taxonomy (NCBI): domain Eukaryota; kingdom Metazoa; phylum Arthropoda; class Arachnida; order Araneae; family Nephilidae; genus Nephila; species Nephila pilipes. The sequence continues at coordinate 4,749 of BMAW01008635.1, read as the reverse complement.
ATGGTAGGAATTACTCCGATCCCAATTTATTTTTTTGTGTTGCAGAATGACACCTTTTCTGTTGACGATCACTGGGTAATTTTCAATTAAAGCTGGATTTACTCGATCCAGTTGTTCTAAGCAAGAGTCTAAATTCACAGTTTGTCCAGATTTCAGCATTTTAAAATGAACGACTCAGTGAATACTTCATCAAACAAGGAAAATCGCCTTAGTTGTGTTTCTTGGCGATTCATTTGGAGAGAGCTATTTCCTTTTGCAATTCGGATTATCATAGAGGACTCGTTTCTTGTTTCCAGTGATCAAGCGATCAAAAACTACTTTTATTTGGTGCCGCTGAAGTAATAAATTGGATGTGTTGAATCGGTTAGCTTTGTTTTCTAGGGACAGGTTATGCAGGAATCAAACATCTGCTCTGCTTACCTTTCCAATCTGCTGAAAATGTTCTTGGATGGTGGATCAAGATTGGTTAAGAGTGTTTGAAAGTTCCTTGAGTGTCTGAATTGGATTTGCTTCCACTTCCACCCTTAGCATGTCATTCCCTAAAATTATTGGACTTCCTGATCATAACGAATCGAAAAGATCGTAATTAAATAGATTTAAACTTAGAAAATCACTTTTGGTATTTACGGAAGTCTAATGCTTTTGGATAAACGTCGCAAATGTTGCTGGTAGCAACCGTTACGTTACTGCTTTGTAAAACTTTACAAAATATAATGCCTGATATGTATATGTTCCGGTATTTGGCTGGCCATTTCATCTAAAAAATATAAGATTTAATTATTTACGAATAAACAAATCACTCTAACCTTAAATTGTCTTTGGTACGACTTCGAAGTACACAATGAGCTGATAGTTGACTAACGAATATCGACATGCAAAAAACGACATTATTTTTCGTTCCACCTAATAGTATTCTTCTATTATGAAACTAATAAAAATTTTCTTCTGTTTTAATTTGTCAAAAAATGAACAATTAAACTTAACAAAAATAATTAAAAATACTTATTTCTAATTCCTAAATTACAAGAAAAAAACCCTTTAAAAAATCTAGATTTAGTAGATTGATTGAAATTTAAAAGGAAAAATAAATATTTGAATTTATTTTTGTATGCCTCACTTCATAAAACTATTAAATTAATAATTTTACATTATTATCAGGTCATTATGGTATGATTTTAACCTATAACATTTTATGAATCATACATATAAGTATAAATGTATTTTCAGATTTCTCATATTTCTAATTTTTATATCGTATAACAATGCTTTTAAATAATTTATAATTTCATTTGCTGCCTTCGTTATTTTTATTTCTTTAAAATGGCTACATTTCGTTTAGAGAAAATGTTAAGAAATCTATATAATTTTAAAAAGCAAATTTCCATAAATACATGCAATAATATTTGCATTCATTTTAATTCAAAGTCAAAGAAAATGAAGACAAGTGTAGAAATTTCAAAAAACTATTTAATTTTAAAATAAATTGGAATACACTTCTTTTCAAAGGCTAATTTCATTTTACTTGATGTGTTCCTTTATTTCGTTGTTTAAACGTATGAAAACAAGTAAAATGAATAAATATATTTTCATTAAAATATTCTTACAGCTCGACTTTTGAGAAATAAATCTTGTAGATTTTACAGAACAGATGAACCACAAAAGCTATTTGCACAAGAAAGTTAATTATAATAAAATGATAATGTGAGATTCTAAATGACAATGCTGTGTCCACATTAATAAAAAATATATGTTTTGGTTAATTGCTATTTACATCAACATAGAAAAATGAAAGCATTTAATATTCACTAATTCTAGTGATATTTTAATTGACGTTTTTATCTGATGATTAAATAATCAGAAATAAAAGCCACTTTGTTTACAGAACATTTTATTTTGAATTACGTGTGAAAGGATTATTAACAATTCGGAATATTATATTCAATAGATTGAATTGATGAACTTATCAAAAATGATATTCTATTATTTCAAATTCAATGAAACCTGATATAGCTAAAATCTTTTTTTCTCGTCTTTATTTAATGCTAATTATGCTTCGAATTTTTCGGGAATCCATATATTAAATGTGCATTATATTTTAAATACATTAATTTATGCCATCTATTCTTCATTTAATTCATTACTTTAAAATAAAAATAATTATGATTTCAATTGATTTAATTGTTACATTTTAAGAGATCCTTTAATCGATTCATACATTTCCAAAAAATATCTTTAAAATATTTAGGAATAAAACAATTTTTTACAAATCCAAAGCATTTGATATCGAAACGTTTCTGAATCTTATTATTTTATGCAAATATAGTTTATTAAATTTAAATTAATTGTTTCTCACACGAATTTCTCGAATGTCTTATTTATATTGTTACTAAAGTAATGTAAAAAAAATGTTAGAAATTTTTCAAATTAAAATTTTAATATTACTTCAAATTCTTTAAAATATTGTGCATTTTTATATTTTGTAATATAAGCAAAATCTATATTTATATAACATTATACTTTATCCATATTTTAAACGTACGTAAGAAATTTTTTGCTTTTCTTTTATTATATTATTTTGTCAAGATTCCACCATTATCACAATCTATATAAAATATAGAAATCATATTTGCAACAGTAATATATAATTGTATTTAAATATTCCACTTTTCTGAGACATAGATATTATAATTATTCTTATAATAAAATTCTAAGTCTTTTGGCATATATATCCCTTACAAACAATGAAAAAATATACGTAATATATATAACTTAAATAAAACACTAATTATAATTCTGTTGAAGCACAAGAAACGAATTTTCTTTCCTATTTTATATTCAAGTTGTATTAATTCCTAAGTCAAAACTGAAAATATAATTTATCTTTAAGCGAAACATTTTCTCTCTCTCTCAGGAAATTTAAGGAAGCAGTCTTACTTATTGTTAGCTGCGATTAAATGGATCATTACATCATTTATACAGAGGCTTATGAAAAATAATATTTTTTTTTGAAAAAATCTACTTTTCTTTTTCTGAACATATCGTATCTTATGTTCCATATCCAAATTACTTGGATTAAAATCATTATATGAGATTTTCTCTATAGAAGTCTTATTTCTAAATATACGAATGTTTTTAATTGGCGATTTTCCAAATTACTTTCTCAGTAGCATTAGTAATACAGCGTGTGATTTAAATGAGGTTGAAAAATGAAAAGCACTTTGCAAATGTGGATTTATTTCTTTTTACCACAGAGTAAATGGATATTCGTTTTAAATATTACGTTTATAAAGGAGATAGTAGTAATATGCATATTTAACTGAAAATTGTAGGAAGGAAATGCAAGAAAAACCCACTAATATTACTTCGTAGAAATTTACTTTTCAAAATTAAAATTAAAATTCTATTATATATCAAACTATCTTTTAATACACACGCACGCACACACACACACACACACACACACGCACGCGCACATATATATATATATATATATATATATATATATACATGTTATGCATGGACTTTAATAAAAATACATACAAAACTGTTTACGATATTAAGCAGTCATGGTCGAGACACCAGAGACAATTCTCAAACTTATTCTTTATTGATAATACGAGGAACAGCACAGCAGGAAGAGAAATCAAGAAGCACGACGTTTTCGGGATTAATCCATGTCCGAAAATTTACGGCTCAAGAAATACATCCATAAATAAGGAGTGCGGTAGTGCGATGAAAAACAAACCATATATCTCAAGATTTGTGGATTAATTAATTAATTAGATATGCATAAATTTTGCAGCTTGGCAGATAAAGGAAGATAAAATTATCAAAATTTCTAAAAAGTGTTAGGTCAAAAAGAGATGCCAGAAAAACCGTTAAATTCCAATTTTGTTTTAATTGGTCACTAGTCGCATAGAGCCATTAATTATATGTCTTTCGTCAGAATCATCTATTTTAGAATGATTGATTTTAAATCGTGGGTATATATTTAACTATAGCGTTAAATAATATGCGCATCGTTTCATTGAATTTAATTTATCTCATAAATAATTTTATTACTTAAAAACTAAAGAAGACTTTTATTTTTAAGATAAATATTCGGAGGAAAAAAATGATTTTTTTCTCTCAAATGATATAAGTTACAAAAATATAGTAGGTATATTAAAATATTTATTGGACTTGTTCATAAAGCTAACTTTAGTACCGAATGTTTTACTTCGAAGGAAAGACTTTGCTGATATTTATTTTCTTTCTTCATAGTATACAATATACTAAACGTTCTTACAGAAAGGGAATTTATATCCACATTCTTCCTTTTCATATAAAGATTTCTACGCAGAAGCGTTAAGCAGAATGTGATGAAAAATACATCGATATACCAACTTAAAGCTGCTAAACAATAGGATTTCCAAAAAAAACCCGATTTTTTTTTCACTTGTCACCTATAGATACTGACCAACGTGGAAGCAAAATCCATGATGAAATTTATCTCTAGGATTTCACAGCGGACGTTCGGAGCGCATTGATGTATGGTATCTACAAGACGCATTGAATTTAGTAATTTATTTCTAAATCTTGTTTTAGTTTTTCTATCTATTCCCTTAACTGAAAGATATTTACTAGATTTATTTTAAGTAAAACTATTTCACAATTCATTTTCATTCTAGTTTTCTTAAAGTATTCTAGAGCCCCTAAAGAAAAATTAAAGTTTAGTGGTTACCCTTCCGTAGATAGTTTCTATTATTT
>BMAW01008630.1:0-10771 GCA_019974015.1 Nephila pilipes | reverse complement strand
TTTTTAAGCCGTTCGCAGCTATTACTGTCGCTGAAAGACTCGACCACGCTTAAAGTTGCACAATTATTCTGTAGTTGTGTATGATGTCACCCACAATGTGTAAATGCGCATGGGTTTATTTATAATCAAAATAGAAGTATCAAAATATCTTGATATAAAAAATATACGTAAGAAAATCTGTATACAATTATTAGCTACTTTATCAATTCATCACGACTCGGTGAAAATAATTCCGAAATAATATTTAAAAATATAGATTTTCACTGGGAGCCTCACCTCAACAAAGAACCTAATTTCTCCACCATTGATGTATTACTTCCATTCCCTGTATATTACGAAGAGCACGATACGGGATTCTGAATTAAGCAAAGGGATTTATTGTGTACAATTCTGTTGAGATTTGGAACTCGAATAAAGTATGAATTGTATACAATTTGTTAAATTTTGTATATATATATATTCTCACATAACAAAATACATTCAAATATATTTCTAATTCGCTTTTAATGATATGTTGTACTTTCTATTGTATTTCTGATTTAAATTTTCTGTTCAATATGTGTATTAAATACATTTGAACCCATCTGCAATTTTAATTAAGGTCGTATTAATGCTATTCAACAATCTAACAGAAGCACACTTCATTATTCCTAATCCCAGTCAAGTGACGAGGACGACAGTTAAACTTATATCATACTCTCTTAAATTTTATATTAAGCTATGTTAGGATTTTCAAGTTTATTTGTATATCAGGGGCAAATGGCCCTCATATTTCTGTATGACAGACACTTGAAAGGTCGAAAGACGAGCTTTTCAATAGTCGACGAAACTACTCTCAGGTTCGCATAAACAGACACTTGTAAGCATTAAAAACAAATTAAAAAAATATTGCATAAACAGTTATGGGTGGAAAAAAGTTAGTTTATTACCTGTATTGAATGGTTTCCTCTTTCATTCCAGTTGTGGGGAGCAGCGGAGGTTGTGGTAAAAAATATATTGAAATCATCATGTGAAGTGATGTGGAAGTTAAGAGAAAGTTTTACCAGATTAAATATTGACTCTTTCCCTTGATTGTGTTACATAATTGCAAATTTCGTCACAATAGTGTTCTTGCAATTCTAAAATGGCGTATATTCAAACCAAACAAAAATTCTTCGAAATTAAATTTTAACTTGTATTTTTGGAAGAAAAAAAAGTGATGAATTGTAGATGTTTACATTTATATGCAGATATATCTACTCCAGAACTGTCATACTTTTTTAAAAGCATAAACTCGTTAAGACTCAAATTTTTTTAAAATTTAGAGTATTTTTCCTGTTAAATAACATTCAAAAAGAATACAGTTTAATGCATTTTCACAAGTTAAATACTCATAGCAGACTTTTTTCAAATTACTTTTAATAATTTTTTTTTTTTGTGAATTAAAATATTTTAACAATTATATTTAATTTTTAGCTACTCGTGAAGTGTTATAATAAGCCAGTCGAGAATAAAATTAAATGGGTAATCAAGTACTTGTATCGATAATAGTTATTTTAAAGAGAAATACTTGATCGCATTAGTATAAATTTCATTGAAGTAAAATAATACACATAATACGCTTGCATTATTGTGCCAAAGCAGATTTTTGTGCTTATCTGGATTTGAAGTCCTGGTCAAAGTGACGAAAAGAAGAAAATGTATAAAAGAATTTGTGGAACGAGGTAGTTGTAGGTTGGAATCAGTCCAATTCTTTAAGCAAGTCTGTATTCCAAAACCTGCTGCACGTCAAGCATGCAATAGCACATAAATTGCAACAAGAATGTCTTTAAATTGTCAACAATTTCCAATTCCACGAAAGATTTAAAATATAGTTACTTTAAAAAACATATATTGAATATTTAAGAAAAATATGGAAATCTAAAAAGAATTTAGATTTTGATATTGAAGTATAACACATGATTGAAACAAGTGCTACAGAAGTTTATTTTATAATGTATTTCAATAGCACTTACTGTAAGCTTTAAATACATTGAGTATAAGTAAAAATGAAGGAAAATGATGTATGTAATATTAAATAGAATGTATAAATACTCATTTATTTAAAAAAAAATTGAATTATAAATTCTTGTACTTCCTTAAAACAAAAGAAGTAGGTTAAATGCGAAAAATTTTGAGAATATATATAGCACTTTTGTTAAATGAAAAATTAGTATCAGAATTTTTTAAAAGTTTTCTAAAATGTATATAATAGGCTTTTTAACTTAATACTGGATGCATTCTTTTTACTTCAAGCTTTTTTAAGAGAAGTTTCCTAAATAATTACATTTATTGTTTTTGCATAATCTATGAAAGTAAAAAAGGAATATATAAAAGTTGATAATTGAAATTAAAAAAAAAAAACTAATAATTCTTTCTTAGTTTTTTAAATTAAAAAGTCCGAAATTGTTTAGAATACTTAAATTTACTCTACATTTAAAAAGTTAGTTATAAAATTTGAATTGTTTGAATTTTAGTACACCTTTAACGATGCAGGAAATTTTGCATTAAATTGCATTTTCACTGTTTAAAGATGTTCATTTAAATGTCAAAAACAATTTTCAGGTATAAGTATTCTACAAAACTGAATAATTAAGCAAAAGTTCCTTCCAGACTGAAAATTTTCTGAATACTTAGGAAAATACTTCGAATTCATTTTATAAACTTATAAAATTGTTAGAGTAGTTCACTGAATTATTAGAATAATTATCTGAATTACTTGAGTAGTCCACAAATGTTGATGAACGAAAGCAGTTTCAAAACAAGTGAATTTTAAAGATGCAGAAAATTTCCCATTAAACTGCATCACCACAGTTTAAAGCTATTCTTTTAAATATATACTAAAATATTTGTAACTATAAGTATTCAGTAAAAATGAATAATTAGGTAAAACTCTCGTCCTCGACTAAAAATTTTGAGAATATTTAGGAGAAGACTTCAAATTTATTTTATAAACTTATAAAATCTGAATTATTAGAGCAATTCACAACTGTTGATGAACGAAAGCAGTTCCACAATAAACGAACTTTATAATCAATTCACTCTTTTGATCTATTTAAAGTCGTTCGTTAAAGCGATGAATGAAAGTTGTCAGAATGAATATTTAAATGATTATTGCTGAACTACAAACGATTAAATCAATAAAAGATGTTCACGGTGAATTACAATCTCCAAAAGTGATTAAGGTCGACGGATAATGACGTCACGACATGCATGGTCACGATACAATTTAAATATTCAAGCGATTGGCTATCAAGGAACGATGACGTCAAGAAACTATGTTATTGAATTTAAATATTCAAAGATTGGCTTGCAAACGGTGGTAAGTTTCGCTTTTAATCCGAACAAAATTTTAACTTAGGCTTGACTATTTAGGAATGATGTGGAATCAATAATAATGCTCGAATCAGGGGCTTAAAGTATCATTAGTTATGCATTGAAAGGTAAATCAATTGTTGTGTTTCTGCGGAAGTTAATTAATTTTCCGGTAATGCGTAGATATTGAAAACCATTTGACTCATTTAAACAATTTTCTGAATTCTCTGTTGTTTATTTTAATTGTATGATCAATAGTGTTTATGATCCAACTAAGTACTGAAACAGTCAAAATACCTCTCGGTGAAGAAATTGTTTGAAAAAAGAAAAATACGTTTCTGAATTTCATTTTTATCGGCTATTTTTTTCTGTTGTAACTTTTTAAATAAATATATTTAAAATAATATCTGTAAGCCAATGTTTCATTCAAGGAAGTTTCTCAAAATTAATTCGGGAAATGCCTTTCTCTTTCAGTTTGAAACTCCACACGAATTGTATTTAATGGTAGGTATACAGGGTCTTCTCGGTTCTGTTCCGATTAAGAGGTCGTGTGGAAGGAATCGATATAATGAAGTCGTATGAAAGTGATAGAAAATTGAATATAAGACAGATAGAAAAGGTTACGGTAATAGGAAGATCGCTAGTATGGAGTACACAAGGATTCCTTACATATCTACGTGATGTAAAGACTAAAATCCAATGCTGTCTGCGTAAATTACTCCTTAGAGGATTTACTGGCATGGTATGTCGGTAAGCTTGTTCTTTATTTTATAACAAAAGTTTTTATTATTCGTGGCAAGGGATTTTGAAATGGTAGATAACATTCCCCTTGTTAAAGAAATAATAAATACTGTATTACTGGACTGTTTTGTGATTTGACTAATATTTAAAATGGCAGACGAGTCTGGTATTAAAGATGTATCACAATTCTTCAACATTATTTTCATTCAAACAAGTTGGGAATTTATACATAAAGTTCAAACACTCAGTCTATGTACATCTAATTATTGCAAATGGGAAGAAAAAAATAATGTGTTCTGCATTGTAAACAAAAATACAGTATGAGCTTACATGTGTAAAAATCATTTCTATATTTACTACAATTACTTGAGGTGGAACCTCGCTTACCGAGAATAATTCGTTCTAGAATCTTACTCGTAATGTGAAACATTCATTCAGCGAGACACTTCTCCCATTTAAAATAGCATTAAATACGTTAATACGTTCCATACCGAAAAAATACTCCTAAAATTCCATGTATAACATTTATGCAAAAAATATTATAAATACATTGTAAAAGAGCATGAATCATCTTCTTTTCTTCTAACGTAGAATGTGAATTCGATTTGCTGAAAAAAATTCGTAAACTATTTATCATTCATATCTCATAAGTCAAAGATAATATGTCACAGAAATCATAGAACTTAAGTCGAAGATAAGATGTATATGTTTTATACTAAAAGACCTTGAAACAGTGTGAATTTCCTTGCAAATACGTGATTATCCAATTAACTCTTTAAGTTTCACTCTATATTTAACGGCATAATACCATTTTTCAATCAAAAGCACAGATGATAAAATTTCAATCGAACCTCAGTAAAAGCTATTTATTTTACCTTACTAATCAAAGGCCAGCGTGAAAATGTTTTATTGTAAAATGTTTAACCAATATTGAGATGTTTTCTGAGTTCAATGTTCAAATAAGAGGTCTCCTTAGATAATTTTAAGCTTATTTTTATGTAATAAGAATGTGATTAGATGCAAAAAACACTATCAAATAGATACGCTGAATAACAAGCCTTGTAACATTATTGAAATAATGTAATGAATTAATTTTCATTCATCTTTATTCTGTTAAAATATTCTGCCATCGGCCTATTTGAACCATTTTCTCGTCTTTGTTAATATTAACACCTTCGGGGCAATTCTGGTATTCATAGAATTCTTAATATCGCTTTAAAGATCGTGCAATTAATTTTCGAAGGAAATCGAATATAACTTCATCCCTTGCGTGCAATATTCTTCTCGACCAGCGCCATTACACACGATCTTCGCTGTTTCGCTTATCTCCTGGTTTCTGAAATTTTAACTTTTAAATAACTTTAAGAGATTCAATTAGACGTTTTTAATGCACTGAAAATGACTATTTCGAAATGAAACAAAATGTAACAATTTGCCAAAATAGAAATATTAAAAAATAGTTTGAAGTAGAAACGAATGTTCATTAATTATTACGTTGTTAGTGAAGTAAATGCTTGCGTTTACTTTTAAAAATTTGGAAAACTATTCTATTTCGAAAGTGTTTATAATTGTGAATTATCGAAAATGATAATTTTTTATAAAAGTTAGAAAGAGATAAAAGAAAGGAAAAGAAAATTGTTTATAAATGATTCATAACAAAAATGCTATATTGCAAAAATGTTTTAATTCATTTTAAAGATTTCGGATTCATCATATCCCCAAAAAATTATTTTTAAGAAATAACAACTTTTAATTTTTTTTCTTTTTGTAGAAAAAATTCCGTAATAAAATCTCAGTCTCCTATTATTATTTATTCTTAACAAACAAAACTATTTCTGTCTGAGAAGTGAAAAAAAAAATAAAGAGAAACTAAATTCTTTACTAATCGGCTTCCTATACTAAATTCTTTTCTTAGGAATCATCGATTTCTTTTTATTTAACTTCCCACTGCAATAACGAAATTAGGTATTTTGCCCGTTGCCGTTTACGACATTAAATTTCTTACTTTCTCGAGAATCTTATTTTTGAGTAGGAACTCTCGCAATAATAAAATTATCGTCAGCACTTTAATCTCACATTACAATTTTGCTCATGTTTTTCGAACTTTAGTTCACTATTAGATGACAAAAATGTCACTTAAGCTATTTTTACTTCCCTTATTTCTATATCTTCATTTTTTTTTCTCGGCGTTATTAAATGAAATTAAAAACTCCGTGACATCTCAACTGTCCAGTCACTGAAACTTCAATTACCAGTTATGACTCTATTCCAATAAGCCACTACTATTCCCTATAAATATATTACATTGTTGAAACTAAGTCGTAATTTAAATTTTTGAAGAATTCTTGATATTCGTTACACAAAAGAAAAATGAAACAGGATAGTATTTTGATAAATTCCACGAAGCATTCCAAATCAACGCACGAAAAAATTTCCTGCCCTAGAAATAGTTTTACATTTATTTTTGTAAACATTTCTAAGACATCACTTCCGTAATTCTAAATATAAATTTATGAAAACACAAAATGAATCAGTTATTCTAACGAAAAACTTGTCTGAAAATAAATAATGGAAGTAAATTTTCAAAACATATTATCATTACAATGTTTAATGCTTATATATAGGCATTTCTTAGGCTATCTAAACTTTTTTAATAATATCAAGTTGTTATGGTTCAGTTTAAAGCAAATTGTTTTCGGACAGTACACTAATATTGTTAGCTTTGATTAAGAACAAATTTACAAGTACTAAGTATATAGACTAAGAATATTAACTATTTGAAGATTATTAGTGTTTATAGCTATTGAACAAATATTAGTTAATTCTAAAGTTGCCAGAATTTTCATAAATAGTAGACTAAAACGAATCAAATATTTAAAAGCTTTCATTAAATTACTCTTTAGTAGCTCAATTTACAATATTATTACTTTCTATAATTTATTTGTCTCAGAAAGTATTTGCACAGCCTCTTAAATCATTGACGTTATAGATTTTAGCAAAATATTGTATTAACTACTTTTAAAATAAATTTATATATTTGATATAAATTATCATTTTGCGTTTGTTGCAAACGAAGTGGTGTTGTTATATAGATATGCGGACCATATATCAATATTTCGTTATTTTAAATTTAATGTTGTGAAATTTAGACTTGAATTACACTTTCTGAATAAGTATCAATTATTTTGTAAATAAAGATTATGTAAGAATATTATCTATGATTTATTATTGAATTTTTCATTGTTATTAGTTAATGAGATGTTGAAAATATCGAATCCTTTTTTTTCTACTTTTTGGCATTAAAATATATATTCTTTCGAAGATAGGTAAAATTGTAATAAAAGGATAATGGTAGTTAAACAAGATGAAAAACATATTTATGAGAAACAGTATAAATTTTTATTCATTATTTTAAATTCATTTTAAAAAATATTTAACACGTCTCATTTTATTGCTCATAAGATCGGAAATTCCTCACTAAAATTTAATGACCGTTCCATGCTTTTAAATATAATTTTTCTGTGGAAAGAGATATGAGGAATTTGTTGAGATATATTACAGTAGTGCATAGTAAGGACTGTATAATTTTATGTTAGAAAGTAGAAATTTGTGTACGTCGAAGTGGGTTTGTGTCAAACCATTCAAGACTGCGTTTCACCAGTGATGAACTCATTTTCAAGAATATATTAAAACAATTAAAATAACTCTATGACGTTGGGCTACTCGCGAATTTCTCTTAAAAAACTCAGGGACTTTTTGGCAGTTTGAATTCCATGAAATTACAATTCCTTCCCAAGCAAAATGAAACGTAATTAAGTAAATTAGATAAGGGTAAGAAGTGTAGTGAATTGAATTGTAGATAGTGTTGTATAAGTTAAACAGAATTGAAAGGAGAGGAATGGAAATAGAGGATAGTGACAGGCTGACAGATATTCGTAAATTGGATTGAAATATCGTAATTAAATGTTTGGATTGAAGCGACTAACAGTTCAATATTCTAGTATTGCAAATCTGTTGTTATCGAGAAGTTTTGAATCCGAATGAGTGATTAGGTATGCTAGAAGTTTTTTATTAGAATATAAACTAAGGTTGACTAAGAAGAGGGATTTGAGATAGTGATCTTATCTATTCTTCTGTAGTAAACAAAATGTTTTGTCTTGTCCTTACGTACACTCAGTTGGAATTTTGAATTTATTGACTATTTAATTAGAATTTAACATAGCCGTAAAGTTAAAAAAAAAGAAGGAAATAGGTCACAACTCTTAAAATTCTTATAGAATTGAAGAAAACTTAACTTAAAAAATTCAGTTTTTTTTCCCTTGTCTATTAATGTATTATCTTAATTAATAAGTATATATAATAAGGAATACAAAATGTAACTAAAAAATAAACTTAATTTATTTAGAACTTTACAATAATTAAGAGGTCGCTATTTTTGTCATGATATCTTCAAACTATTTCTTCTTAATTTAGCATCTTGCTGAGATCAAACGATTTTGATTCTGTAGTCAATTGTGCCTTTCCTTTGTATTTCTTTAATAATTTTCTCATTTAAAGAATGTCATTTCCTGTGTTAATTAATGTTTCAAGAAATTGTACAGCTAAATAAAAGAAAAAGTAAGTTCGAATTGTAAAAATATGGCATAAAACTTAAAATTGGGGTGTGAGAATCGAAATTTAATCAGAAAACACAAAATTGTTCAATCGTCAAAAGAAAACTGTCATCGTTAGTAATTTTAACAGTTTTCATCGCATTTGGTCAAAATTAGTATTAATGTTAAAAACTAAAAGAGAACTAAATTATGGCATTAATGAATTAGTTCATTAACATTGTTAATTAACTTATGAGGAAGTATTTTGTCCATTACACGGATCCCGAATTTTTGCAGAATTCAGTTGAAAATCGTGTAAAATAGTCCATGTTCCAAATTTTATTCCAGTCCCTTTATTAATTTGAGACTTATTTAGGAGAGACTATTAGGGTGTCAAGTATTAGACTTTTTTCTCGAAAACGATTCGTAATATTATCTACATTTTTTGACACTGCCTGTCAAATGGATAGATAATTAAATGTAATAAACTAGTAAACAGTTAATACACTGCAATTTTTAATCGTGACTTTAAAATAAAATATATCCTGAACTATTGCGTTAAATTTTGGATTTAAGGATTTCATGACTAAAGATATTCAAATATGTAAAATTTTTTATGTGTTATAATTCTAAACTGTATATTATAATGCCTTTTTTTTATTATAACGTTACTTTTTAAAACCTTTTTACTTTTTTCAAAGGTGAAAAACATTATCCGTCATTTAGTACAAAATGCTTCGCAAAATGTCGAGCAAAATTGTTTTTATCGACAACCGTTTGAGATTCTAATTTAATATTGGGGCTGATTCATTTTGTAAAACGCCGTAACTAAGAAATTTACAAGCAGAATCTTACGAAATTTGAAATTTAAGTAAATTTAAAGTTGCGAGATCAGATATGTGAAAATTTGGACTCAGTATCGCAAATAGCTCTTTAAAAATTAATCATGTTCATTAAGTTAATTAATTAATTCCATGACAACAACTTTCTTTGAGCCAATTACATTGAAACTAATGTTATCCAGATGCAATGATAATTGTGGAAGTTGATAAGGATACCTACCCCACACTTTTTTAATTGCACTAAAAGCATCCAATTCACTAGATATTTAGGCCAGGTAACTTGAAAAAAAAAATATTCCCTTTTTTATCCTGATCAGTTGAGTTCTGTTTCATTGAATTTCAAGCTGTACTTCTAAATATTTGATTTATTGGAAAAATTGTAAATTGTTAATCTGGCAGAGATAATTTGGCTTACGTTGAATACATGCATTTGTTACTTATTGTATGTTTCTTTAACATGTGACGTCTTACGATCCTTGCAAACTGATCTCCAAGAATGTGAACAGGAATTCATTGCACCCACATGGAGAAACCAGTTAAGGGTGAAAAATAAAATGCAAAGAGAAAAGGAAATATATCCTTCTACAACAAGTATATAAAGGGTAGCTCCAACCCCCTCCCGATCATCAGCTTCTGACTCTGGTTACCTCTTCTTTCAGTTAGCTGGTCAAGTCTTCAACTGATATTTCTATATTTAATTTAAGTGTTTCTTAGAGTTAATAAATTGTGCTACTTTCTCGAAATGTCCAGCTACTGATCTTATGCCTTTTGACATATCTGGAGTTAGTTTGGTGACTATCAACTGGTTAAACCATAAACAAATAAGTACTTTTCAAATTTTTCCTTTTCTGTTTCTTGTATGAAAGCAAAATCACACCACTACTTGCAGTTATATATTATTGGCGAAAATATTATAAATTTAATCGAAATCAGAAAAAAAGTACGAATCCTATATATTTATTTAACGATTATTGATATACCACTGAGATGCGTTTTCAGGATGTATTCGTGCATCGATATGCAAAACTTCGAACCCGCATCATTCGCTTTAAACACTTTTCCATCACGAAATCCCTCACTTTGGACACATCATTCTTCAGCATAAAAGGACGCATGCTACTCGTAACCCGCGAACTGCGAAAAAGTAACTCTGGTGCATTATCAAAACCCTCCGCGGAGCGGAATTCTTCTTCACCAATGATTCTTCATCCTTCCACCTTCGCCGTTCGAAAAAGAATCGAAGAGACTGTAAGAAAGGATCAG
>BMAW01008619.1:357396-392308 GCA_019974015.1 Nephila pilipes | reverse complement strand
TTGTAGTTTCTTGTAATAATATCGTTCCTGAAAACATGCAGTTTAGCGTCAAAAGCGCAAATGAGATCTATCATGACGATAATTGTTTTATTTATGCCTCGGAGCTTCACGTTCAATTCAATGAAATGTTGGCATATGTCTGAAACAAACATCAATTTTGAAAGCCACATAATATCCAACAACTGGGGATATTGTTCAATTTCCTCCTCATTTTGCAGAAACTGTCTGATTTCTTCCAAGCAATCAACAAATCTTTGAGGTACGTTCCCGCGGCTTAACCAGCGAACCTTATTATACATCAGTAAGCCATTATACACCGAGGTGACTTCATTTAACAAAGCATCAAACTTTCGCTTATTTAAAGCCTGCGACGAAATGAGATTGACTATTTTTGTGACTATTGTCATTACATTATCAAGAAATGTTAAACCACTCTTAGCACACAAGGCTTGTTGGTGAATGATGCAGGGGAATTCAAGAATCGAATGTCCTACGTCTGTTTGAAATAAACTTACGAAACCATTTTTTTTTTTGCCCACCATACTTGGAGCACCATCATTTGTTACTCTAACAATTTTTTTCAAATCAATTTCTTTCTCAGAAAGCGAATTTTTAACAGCTGTGCAAATATCTGTGCTCTTTGTAGTTGTTAGCAGCGATGTTATCGCAATTAATTCTTCCTTAATGACGTTTTCCACGGAATATCGAGCAAAAACAGCTAAACGTGCAGATTTAGTATCATAGTAAACTTTGAGATCGGTGGCGTGCCCAAAATATTGCGTCGCGTGCCATAAGTGGCACGCATGCCATTGGTTCGCCATTCCTGCCCTAGAAGATAATGACCACGATACAGTTCATCTAGAATAACAGCTACTTTTGTGAATGTTCTACCCCAATCACATTCAATAAGAACTTCTGCTAGTGGTAAGCAAGTTGAACTAGCATCCAAAGGTTGTTGCACCCATACGTGTTCACCAGTCATATCCTCTGGTGTCACAAATCTGTGGTAAACAGTTTTGGACAGTTTAGACATAAACAGATCGTTACAGTAAAAGCATCTCAGTTGTCTTCTTTTTATCGAATTCCTTACAGTGACTAGGTCCAAAAAGTTTTCTTTCAGGCTTGTTTTTGACTCGTATTTGGGATTTTCAACCCTTCGAGGATTTTTGTCAAACTTTTCAAACTTGCTTGTTCCTTTAACTTCATATTTGTCTCTCAAAAATGAATTAACTGGTTTAGTTCGAAATGTTTTTGTCACATCTTCGAATTCTTCCAACTTTTCAGCCAATTTACTAGGTGAAATAATTATGGATTATTCATAAAACTAATATTTTTTAGACTCAAACGTGCAAGTTTTTTTACGTTTGATCTTATTTGAACTTCTAACTTTAATTTTTCCACCTCAAAACTTTCTCTCCGCCTTTCCCCTTCCGATTCTTCCTTCCGTTTTTCCTCCTGAAATTCCAATTCTTCTTTCCGTTTTCTCTCTTTCACAATTTCCTGAAACATCGATTTAACGAATTCCTCTTCGTATAGATCACTCTTAAGAATAACTTCTTTAACGTTATCATCTTCATATCCTGAGTAATTTTTGAATCTATTTCTTCCGCTAATCTGATTAAATCCTCCTTTTAACCTTTTGTTAAATATGCCATTTTCTTAAGGAAAGCAAAAATAACATCAGAAACCTAATTGATTCAAATAAACTAAAAATTTTGGCCTATCTATGAATTAACAATATCAAACTGAAAATTTGCCGAAATGTAAATTATTTTCCTTCTCCAAAAGTACATAAATACATACAAGCAAGAATAACTACTAGAGAAAGCCTTCATAAAATTCTTATATTTCAAAAACAGAACTAAATTACTCTCTTTTTAAGTTATAAATTTAAAACAAAATTGGACACATTTATTATTACCTTAAGTCTACTATCTTCTGTGATGTTTGTAATTCAATTAAAAAAGCATACGCACTCAATAAAAATATCAAAACCAAATTTGCATTTGAAAACCAAAACGAAAGTGATTTCTTTTAACAACACAACTTCAGTTCTTAATTAACACACGCAAAATAAGAAATGCAGTAAATTCTTAGAATATTCTTATGGTTTATACACAAAAATAAAATAACTCTCCAATACTGTCTAATACCTCAAAACGGAACTTCCTAGATTTTTCTTAACAATAGTTATAACATATTTATGAACTCTACAATATTTTCATTAAAACACAGTAATAACACAATATATATATTATATATATTGTGTTAATCTATTGTTGATAAATTAATAGATTAATACAAAATCAAAACAGAACTATACTGCATCACAACAAAATTTTCTTTGCTAACTAAAATCACAGAAAATAAATTTTGCAAGAAAGAAGAAAAAAAAAAAAAATACTTATCTTTTTTTTTCTTTTGGTGACAAGACGCAATTCCAAAAAAATCGAACACAGTACTATACACACTCCTTCAAAACCTTTCTTGAAAACGACAATATCTGAGTACAAGGACTACTTTTTTTTTAAATGGTAAAACTAAGTACAGGGGGTACTTTCTTCAAAATAAGAGTGCAGGGGCACTTTCATCAAACAAAAAATTTCCATGTGCAGGGCGCACTTAAACAATAACCGAGGATTGTTATATCATCGGTATTCTTCGCCGTAAAAGGTGTGGCTCACTTTCACCACGTACCGAAATTTGCTTTTCCCCCCTCAATCAGGATCAGACTCCAGCGCTAGCCACCAACAAATTTAAGCTGTGATGTAGTGGCAAATATTTCGAGGCATCCATTTCATATTTAAAATCGTTTATTATCAAGTTCATATCACACTCATATAATTGCATGAGAAATTCATCTTGCCAAGGACAACATTTCGTCTGCGAAACTGTTTGGGTGGGCAGCGTATCAATCTTCGCTTCAGCAAGAGCAGTGAAGTCAATCAGGTACAGAGCATATACATTTCAAAAATAAAGTAACAAAAAAGCGTATTGAAAACTGGAAACATACGAGCCATGACGCCACAACTCTCTCTCTCTCTCTCTCTCTCTCTCTCTCTCTATATATATATATATATATATATATATATATTGAGAGAAAGAAAGAGAGACAGACAGACATAATTTGAATATTAATTCTATTTCAATAAGTTAAAAGCTGTTAACAAATATTTTAAAAGTAATAATTTGTATATGCGAAAATGCTTTTTTCAATTGTAAAAAAGCGAAGAAATTAGAAGTACGGTGAAATTATTGTCGATATCACTCTTTTGACGTAAAAGAAAATAGCAAAGCTTGACTAGAAATAACTGATACATTTCTATAATAATTTTTTTAATGTGTAACATTTTTTAGCATATCATTTATGCTCATAATATGCAATCATGCTGTAAATAGGTTTATTATACGCGCATTACTTATTTTTCGAATCAGTTTTAGAAAAATAAGTATGAAGAAATTCAAAGTTCAAATAATTTAAATAGAGAGTGATGGATAACTTAGCAATATTGAACTGTGCTTTCGAATTATTCTTTCAGTTTTTAATGATTTCATGCTATTGAAAATTTTGAACTGCTATCAGAGATAACTGCGTCGTTTGATTAAATTGAAACAGCTTAGCAACTTTTAAACAAAAGTGAAGGTGAAGTTTCACCAGCTGCATTTCTAAAATTCATGAATTAATCATGATTTTTGGACTTTTCGCATTCAAAACAGAATTTTTAACCAATGAATTTCAGTTTCTCCCATCTTTTATTGCTCATAAGAAAATTTTATAGAACAGAATTTCTCCTCTACACTTTCTCAGAATTGAAACATACGTTCTTCAGGAGGAAGAAATAGGAATTTGTGCTTGTCTTATTGTTTACATTTTTTAAAATAAATACTTTTTATTCCTCTTATAATTTTTGTTGTCTATGGTTAGAAACAAATAAAAATAAAAGTTTACGATTACAATGATTCTCATTCCAAAAAACGTGTAAGATTAAAATTTGCAAATAATCATATTTGTCATCAATTAACTTCTGTTTCGAGAGGAAATATATTTTAAGACATAATATTTTGCAGTACATCATAAATATTTCAATTTTTGAAAAATATGTAATTTTATGTAAAACATTAAAAATACTACCAAAATGATTTCAAGAAAATAAAGGAAACCTCAATTTTTTTTTAAAGTTTTTCGGAGAAAAATAAGTCCTTATTTTTTTCCAAAACTTCTATCAATTTCTGGAAACTTCCTAAAATTATATCAAAAATTTATAGCTATAATTTATACAAAAGATAATTATCCCGTTAGTTTAAAAAAAAGCAATTTATATTCTTACATATTTTTCATTTCATTTGAGATTCTATTTGATTTATTTTTTATTTTCTTCTTTCCTCAAATACCACTCAAGCTATTTCTTTGAATTTTGTGAAATTCAATCTTATATATAGAGAATTTTCATAACTTTAAATATAAATTTTCCTAATTGTTTCACTTCAATTTACTTTACCCTTGCTATTTTATATTGTGAATAACACGCATCGAATTATGAATGTTCTATATTACTACGAATTTATTCATTACACATTTTGTACTGATTTAAAAAAAAAACTTTTATTGCCTCATTGTATAAAGTGTTATAAAAAAAAATAAAGTGTAAGAAATAGTTTAGGGTACTGAGCATTAATTTCAACTGGCTCTCTAAAGCCCCAAGTGATATAATGTGTAGTTAGAAGAATGAGGTATCAATTCATGTGTCCGCCTCATCATTTGTACGCGGCCCACAATTAAGAAGTATGTAGTCAATATACTTTTGAGTTTCTCTAAACTGATGACAGTTAAAACCAAAATAAAGAACTACAGATTGAGTAATTAATAACTGAAGGTGAAAAAATCGGATGAGTTTCAGATTCGTTCTTTTCATAGAAATAAATAACACCGAATTTTATTAAATGTTAAAACTTGTATTATGATATATTGTGATCTATTGAGGACAAAGGAATTGATATTTGCCAAAATGTATAGATAAATTTATACATTAATACTATTCAAGTTTAATTTGCGTTAATATTAAAAAATAATTTTCTGTGTTTATTAATTATATTTAAATTATTATATTAAATTCTATGTAAGAGCAATTTATTACAAATTAGAAATATTAATGTTTGCAACTATATTTGTTGCCATTGAATTGAATGAGAAAAATTCAATTTTGGAAATAACTTCTCTTTCCCTAATGTACAGAATTTGTTTTACTTATTACTACACATTCGTTATACTATTAATGAGATACATTATCAAAAAATATTTATTTCAATAGAAAATATTAATAACATTCGAATTTAATTTTGTGAATTTTTTATTGTTTGAAACTTACTAAAAACCACGAAATGTTTTTAAATGCTTTTAAAAATAAAAGCATACATGCTACATACTATTCTTTCATTCATTTTAATGCTTTTAGGCTTATCAATGCTTTACGTTTAAGAAAAACTCAAAAGACTAATTTCATGAGCTGTGCTGTATGTACACCATAATTTTATCATAAATTTCTTTTAAATAAAAAAAAAATAAAGATTTTCCCTCCGTTTTTTCTACTTATTAATTTACACCTTCCTTTTAAAGGGAAAAGGATAAGTCAAATTCGACCAAAAAATTTAATTTTTACTTTTTTGTATCGTTAAATAACTTAAACTTATCAATCTTACCCACAATATATAACACTTGTTTATCGGAGAAACAGTAGTGTTGGAACTTTTCATTCTTTCTTAAAGCGCATCACAACTTGTTGACCATTTAAAGAATTGACTAATGTAAGCAAACCTGTCTTGTGACGTGGTACATCATTTAATGCTTAGCATATATTATTATATTTGTTTAACTTTCCTAATTTTCTTCCGATTGACAACAATAAAGTTGCAACTGTTTTTTTTTTTACAATTTTTAACTGTTTATATTGTTCTTTGCGTGATTTTTAAACATTGGGGATAATAGCCTTTGTTGTTACATATTCAACAAAAATATCAAACATTTAAAAATATTTTTCGTACATCTTGTTTTGCACTCATAGATTGTACTATAATTTCTTTATCAAGTGGTATTTCACTGGTATAAAAGAGTTAGTTAACGTATTTAGAATGCCACGAAGTAAGAGTATATTTAAAAACAGTAAAAGTGTTGGAAAATCAACCATCAGTGATATTGAAACTGTTATTGAATCAAATGATAATGTTTGAACTGTATAAGTGCCATATTAAGCTATTCTTTCTTACAGTATAAGGAATATGATGAAAATACAGATTCTGGATACAAAATTATATGTTTAATTGTTTTGAAGTATGTTTTGGATAAATTTGCTGCTAGCAAAAATTACAATGGGAGCATATCTGTGCGAGTTAAAAGACGAATAGACCTTGAATAAAAATTACAGATCTTTTGGAAATGTTGGTTCCCTTCTAAAATACAGCAAATTGTTTAGGCTGAATATTTTCATTTTTTGTCGAGTAGTGAAATAATATCCAGTGATGAGTCCAATTAGGTCTGAAAGCTGATGTACTTTTCATCATGTACAAGCTAAAGACGAAACGTGTGACCACACCCAAGCATATGTATATTTCTCTATCAATAATGGAAGTCATCAAGCTTTTATTTAGTGATTTGGCAAATCCAGAGTTTCTAAGAAAACGCGTTTATTAGAAACACAGAATTTTAATGAATCCGTGAACAGTGTCATCTAGGCTTGCGTACTAAAAACTGTATTTGTGACCACCGATAATTTAAAATGTTGTGTTTTTGAAGCTGTTTTTTGCTTTATTGTATGAAGTATAACAAAGGGGCATACTTTATGCAGGACTGAAAATCATCCAGGAACACATTATCGGCAGGGAACGGAAACTGTCTAAATAAAAAAAGGGGGGGGGTAGAAAAAGAAATAAAAATACAAAAAGGAGACTTGAAAATTCTTATGAAGCTAAAGAAGGTGATAATCCTTCATACAAAGCAGAATTTTATTAAATTTAACTTCTTAAACTACAATAAAAAACATCAATGAAATCTTTTAATGCAATTTTCTCAAAACATGGATTTTTCAGATTCATGTTCCTTTTCCTTAATATTTATGAAACATAAGAATTCAATTTTTTATGACATGTTTAGTATATTAAATTACATACTTTAACAAGGGATTTTGATGATATTTTGAAAATTACTTTATGTCATGAGATAGGGCCAACAATACTAATTTAAGAGTTATTAATAAATAATTAATAAAACTTTTTCTATTTTACTTAAAAAAGAAAATAGCGTGTTAAATTATGTAAAACATATTATTCTAACTTTCATAAAAATTTCATAATCTTATCTTGCACCGTTTTTTAGAAAAAGGTACATAAAGTTAGTGAATTTAACATGGGAGATATAGGGCTTTCCCAGTTCCTTTAAACACGCCACTTAGCTGGTGCAAATTATTATAAATAATCAACAGTAAATCATATTCACCTTTAAAACAATAAAATCACAAGTCATATGCTTTTTTTCCCATGACAAATTTTGCTTATATTTCAATTATAGATGCAGCTTATCTGCATCACCATCGGCAGCATAAGCCGTTCTTATGTTGGTTGATCCGTCTGGCGTAGATCTGCCGATGTGGAATTTACTTTTAAAGGGCCGCCTGAGTAAACTTAACGTGACACGTTAAACCTTCGCCCGATCCCGTGTTTCACAATGGGGGTAAACAATGCGTCTGAGACATCTCACGGCGTTCCGGGTATCTCCTCCCGCATATAAACACGATATCGTGACTGGGCACCATTTCAAAAAGTGGACAAACACTCAAAATCCGTAATTGCGCACTCAGTTGTCGGTTTCAATACCCGCGCCTCCCACATTCGGAGCAATTTCGAAAGTGATGAATTATACATTATGTAACAAAGCTTTTATTGGATATGCATTTGAGCAAAAGCATTTTTGCGCTCGCTGTTAAAATATTTAACAGCGAGTATTAGCTTGAATATGATTGCTGCGACCTCATGAATATTAGTGTGCAGTAGGTTAACTCCATAGTTGTGAAGATCAGCAAGTTACTGGAAGATATTCAAGAGAATTACCTTTAAGAATGTTTCCTTTTTTTAAATTTTTGTTTTTATAACCGTTGCGCTTCAGCTGCACTGCGGACTAATAGAAATGGACCCGTCGGTTTGAACTATGATCAAGTACCGTAGAAAAAACCGATATGGGTATCTTATTCTTTATGCTTCCACGTCAAATCACGAAAGGATTTTAAGCCTGAAGCAGATTCAACATGCATTATTTTCTTTCAATGTAATTGAGGAAATCGAAATTTAAATCCTCAATCTATCAGGCACAAGCCCCCATCTTTATAAATGAAAATTTCTTTTGGAAGTATTTCCTAACATTTTCGAATTTTCATTCGACATTTGTTATAATAATTAATAAACTCATAATAGCTAATCGTAATTACGACAGAAAAAGACTTCACATCTAGAATTTTACATTTTTCACATTTCTTTTATAATAAGTTTTATTTTTGGTTTTTTTTAAATTTTCTATTAAAAATGGTATTTAGAAAAAAATGGTTAAAGATAAAAACCTCACCGTATTTTAAAATGATAAGGTTTTTTTTTTTTTTTTTTAATCTGGAGAGAAAATATTATCTCTAGTTATTTGCAACTCTTGTTATAATACGGCTTAAGTTTTCTGGTAAAATATTTATGCACTAAAATTAAAATATAAGTCGCTTATATGCAATTGATAAAATTTTAATTTCGTTTCAAAATCATAGTCTTTTACGGTTTTTTACATGTATCTCGCATCAGTAAGGGCTTTCTCTTATATTTAGATTGCAAAATTTACTAAAATCTAGTATCGATAAGTATTTAAACTAAAGTAAAATAAAATATTAAAGAAATATTTAAGATACATATTATCGTAAACACTACTTAATTACTTCACTGTGGGATTTCGATCAAGATCTTCATGTTATCATGTGCATTATAAATGTTTTGAGACAACTGAAATGGTCTTTGCGCAATTTTTTCCGCTCAAAAATTTTCTTTTAGTTCTTTGTAAAAAATGTTTCAATATTTCTTATCTTGAATAAAATATGCATTTTAGTTCTCTTGATATTATGCTTATTAATCAATAAAATACAAATTATATATGAGATTCATTGAACTCTGGTGAATTAAAAGTATGTTATTATTCGTCTTTCAAAATATTGGAGATATTTAATGTAACTTTAAAAATAGATGCCTCCTTAATCTAATTTGCAGTATATTAAATCTTGATCGATGTAAAAATCAAATTAGTTTAAGCAAAACCTTTTTCGAAATCTTATTTTTAGATCAATACTTGTAAATTGTAACTATACGAGAATTGTTATAAAAATGATTCCTTTGAATATACATCTCAAAATTTTCTTTTTTATTGAAATTGTATGTCTATTTTTACATTGACACGTTTCACCGAAAATGTATTATTAGAAATACTTCTTATTTGCTTCTTTTTTGAAAAAGTAAAGACTCTCCCATTTCTCAAATCGTGTAAAATGTTAGAATTAACAAATATATTCGGATTTATACTTCTATGCCTTGAAGACTGTCTTTTTTTAAAAAAAAACTTGCTTGTATTTTAGACGATGAGTAGACAGAAATGATTTTTTTTTTTTAGTTTAGATTGAAATTTTCAATTCAATTTATTATTTTTTTTCAGATCTTGTAAAAAAAACAAAACAAAATTTGTGTCTTTTATTTAATAATACCAAAAAAAAAAAATTAAATTTTCTTTTACAGGTACTTTTAAAATAGAATTGCTATCCTGCTCATTTTACAGTCTATAAGCTATTGTCTTATAACTGAGCCAAGATGCTGTCTTAATTATAAATAATCATAGGTAGATTTTTTGCGTACCTGAAGGTTTTTTGGTGGACAAACTCTTGTTTCATAATGAAGCAGTTGAGTTGATACTTTTTGAAAATAATTATGATTATTCTTATTTCCTTAAAAAGTATTATCTATTCGTATCTATTTTTCAAAAGAGAATTTTTTTCTACACAAAATTCACATTCATTATCCAGAACTCATAGCTGGAAATATATATATATATATATATATATATATATATATATATATATATATAATGAACATAATCTCTTCCTTTTTTTTCCCCTTTCATTTCTTTTTTATTCGCCACCTAATTCAAAAATATGTATTAATTTTAATGAGTTGAATAGTTAAAAGAATTTATTTACTTTTACTGATTTCTAGTTACAAGAAGCACTGTACAATGATTATCCAATCAGTACGCCACAGAATCATACTATTCTAGAAAAGGAATAAAAGCTCTCTCTCATACAATGTAATACAGTTCATAAAATTTGTACTTAAATAATGACAATTGGTAAATTTATTGAAAATGTTTGGAATAAATATTTTTATCATTTTAATTTTTGTGTTAATGCATTCATTGATTACTACATCAAATTTTAAAGATATTAGCGTTTTTTAGTTTAGAATAATTAAAACTATAATGCTTTAAATAAATTTAGATTTTCAGCATTTTTATATTTTGATTTTCTCCGTGGATATGAGAAATTGAATTTGTGAATTTTATAATTATACCTGAAAGAAATAAAAAAAAACAGATGAAGACTACGTCGGTATTGAAAGAATTATTGTTATTCATGAATCAATTAAATGTTGCAATCAAAATTAAATATTTTTGTTTGATGTTCACTTTTATTGTTTCAAAACTTTTGGCAAGTTTGACTTGAAATTTCCCTTCAGATCTAGCCATTTCCTATTTTTCGACTTATTTCATATCATCTGATGGTTGGGACAAGTGAAAAAGTTTAAGGAATAGTCAAAGAGAATTATTGCTTCTCTTTGACTGTTCCTTAATCGGTCCTAATGAGGAGATTTATGCTTTTTTGTAGCTAAATTGCATAATAACCGAAAGACGCTTTTACACTCCATTTACTTGCAAAGAAATCGACTTTAGTTCATTAATTATCTCGGTAATGATTTTTAAAAAGACATACAGATGAAAACAGATATGAATGGATTGAATCATTTCTAGATGAGTCCAGTTGCTCTCCAAAATGGCAAGAATAGTTTACTTAGAAGAAGCAAAAAAACTTGCCGCGTATCCTAAGTAATTCTAGAATATTGTTATAAATTTGTCAGAGGAGGAAAAGAATTAATTAGACAAACACAGTTTTCCTTAGATGAACGCGACAATCGTCATGTGTTTGTTGGAAACTTCATTATAAACTTAAGGTATTGGAAAGATATTCGTTGAAACCCAACAAATCCATTCTAACATTTTAAAATTACATTGAAAGTATTTTTTTTTGTTACATAGCAATGCTAACCCACTGTAAATCAGTTAAAATGCATTTTTACTATATATCTTGATTAAGATTGAGTAAAAAAATATTTGAAAATTTCTCCTTTCACAACAGTTCGATGAAAAATATCTGAGTGCCTTAGGGAAATACAAGTTTATTCTCTTAATATTTTAAAAAGATGTTGATAGAGTTATTCTTATTGGTGTTTACTGCCATCTATTCATTCTTCAAAATTCCCTTTTTTGCATGGATGATAGATATATTTTTAGAGACAATATATACACTTATTTATAAAGATATACATTTTACGCACACCATAATTTATGTATTAAGGTTACTTGTATACAGCTATTTTTTTTATCAAGCAATTTTTAATTCTTATATTGATCAATTGAAGAAACTTCGTATTTTGATACATATCTATAAATTTTCCTTGAGTGAAAGCTGTACACATATAGAAATGTTTTTTACATACATTTAGATAATTATGATTAAATTTATCTGAGTCTTTGTCTTTAATACTGCAGGATGATAATCCGAAACTTTATCCAAAGTGGAGCCCATCAGATTCTCCCTCCAGAAACAAAAATAAAAAATTGGACAAGAAACTTACTTTTCCAAGAGTGTTTACTGTTACTGTGGAGAAGTTACAAACCTGGCCTAAAGTATTTTCCTGCGGTCAAATGATATTTGAGCTGTTTGGTATGTATTGAGATGTTGATTATTACCAGAAATCATACTAATGCACAGCGTATACTAAATCAAAGCAAGGATGATAAATGCACAATATGCGTAGCACATTGCTTCAGATAGGAAGGAAAAATCAAAATTCCTTTGCTTTTTGGAAATTCATTCACATCGGTAGATTATAATTCTCCTGAAAAACAAAAACAAAACAACAAAAAAAAAAAACATAAGAAAATTTAAAATTATTTTTAACCTTTAGATATACTAAATACTTACATAAAATAGCAAATATGGAGAAACAAATAAAGAGAAACTTTTGTAAATATTTTACAAAGGGACGGAATGTTCTAAAAGAGCCGTTTAACACATGGGAAAATACCAAACAAATATTTTTATATTTTAGAAACTATGCAGATATAACATTAACATAAAAGCAAGACATCGCAATTTATACATACATCTAATAAATTTTTCAGAACTTGGAAGAAAAAAGGAGTCTAGATAGAATATTCAAGTGTATAAAATAAAATGTATAACTTAGCATATAAATAATTATTTTGTTATTTCTATTAAAATCAAGTTTTCCATGGCTTGACGGGTAGAAATAATATGCATATATCAAGATGGATATTTTCATGGAAATAGCTGCTCTGTAGAAATATAATTGCTGCAATATAATTGCTAATTACTATGACTGTAAATTAGAGTGCAATTCTTATTACAAAATGTATGCGATTTTAAACTCTTTTAATCTACGAAAACTTTTTAAGTCTTCTCATGCTAATCAGGGAAAATATACTTCTTTAAAACCCATAATCATGATAGAGAACAGGAATTTCATTGTGATAAGATGAGTTTGTGCTGTAAATTTAATTAATTTTTTAGATTACATATTAATAAATACTCCATTGAAAGTAGACCGAATTAGAATAGCATTCGTACTAAAATTGTACTTAGAGTTGCTAACAATCGTTCACATTCATTCTTGATTGATTGTTTATTAAAGTCGCACTTCGAAGCAACATGAGATCTATTGGCGATGAACTTCGTAAATTTGTGTCTTGGTCAAGTGACGAAGACGACACCTCAGCTGATACCTTCCGCTCCAAACCTTTCCATTTCCCCAACATTAGGACTTGGAACCTCAACAGATTTAACTTGCATCAACCCCGCTGCGGAAACAATACCGGTCGCGAACTCGTGACCATGACCACTCGGTTATCGCGACCATTATCCTTTTTAGCTATTTTCCTTCCCGGTTATCCTTCTTGAGTGAGTGAGTGATTGCGGAGTTCAATGGCGCAAGAACCAGATGCGCCCCTTTTGTGCCAAACAAAGTAAAACTGTGATTTAGATGTTTGAGTGGGTGATTGCATAAAAAATAGAGCAAAAGTCAAATGTGACCATGTGCCAAACAAGGTGAGTGATAGGATAAGATAAAGCTTGTTAAGTGAGAGATAGGATCCAGCTGTTGACGTGAAAAAACTGAAAAAAGAAAAGTTGATTGATTAGAAGGAGGATCGAGAAGAATCGCTGGAGAATCCCGAGGACGCATCACCCGAATTTACAAAAGACAGTAAACCCCATAGAAAAGAAAAAGATCACTAGGGGGCCTCGAGTGAGGGATGCCCGCCCTTACCTAAAGAAGGCAAGATCCCGAGGTCCCCTCATATAATCCCCAGGGACATTATCTTTCTAGAAGAACCTTTGACATAAATCAGTGAAAAGGAGAAATGCCTTTTTCAAGAGGGGCACTCCAATTTTATACATAACAACGAGAAAAAAGATGCACGGAATTAAAAAAGCAATTGTGAAACTGAATGTTAAGCTTTCCATTTTAGACGGTGAAATAAAGGGAATAAAGCTCAAACATCAATCTTTATACATCATAAATTCCAACATATGAACCTTAGAAAAGACCTCTTAACATTGAAATTTGAATTGCATTTTGAAGTTTTGCAGGAATTTAATAATTTGACCATAAAAGTATAAACAATTTTTTTTCTTTACTCAATATGTTACAGAGTAATATTATTAAGATCTAAGTAATCATTTAAGTTCAATATACTTTTCCAGATTGAGCAAACCACTTGGAAATATTTCCTTGAATTTATCCTTTAATTTTGTCGAAATGTTTGCGAAGTTAGACCTGCGCTTAGTCTGCGGTTTGCGGTTTTGTTTAAAACACATTGATCTCATTGAGACATCCAAAAGTAAGATGCACCTAGACAAAGTATTTCTGTAGATAAAATTTATCTCGTTAACTGATCCAACATTTGACATTTAACTTAGGCAAATAAGATACGGTGAGAACTATAATTTGTAAAGTTTGTTTCTCTCTCTCTTTATATCCATTTAAAAAAGATAAATACTTCAACAAAAATCCAGACTTACAAAGTAAAATTGTAATGTAATTTCAATTAAATTTAAGCATCGAGATAAAGTTTAAACTCCTATTTTGGACAGATATTCAGTTGGCAACAATCAAAACAAAATGTCGCGTGTTTCCACTTTTTAAAAAAATATGTAAAAACATTTGTGATACAATATTTTTAAAGAATTAAGGGATCTCCTAAAGAATTTTAAGTTTTGAGTAGCTTCGAATGATTCTAGAACAGTGCAATCTTAATAACAATCAATATTCGTATTTTATTAGGATTGTTTCCCAGGTCTGAAGTATCTTATCTGTTGTGAGACATTTGTCTATAAGTATATTTCTTCCGACGTAATCTTTTTGAAGAAATGATATACAGTGGATCCCAAAATTGAGTATACACTTTCCATTTTCGACATTAAAAGTATAAAAAAAATAATATTGAACATTTATATAAAATTAATATAGGTTTAAGTGATAAAATACATTTTAAGAAATGTACTAGACATGGAAACAAGTATGAAACCCATATAATAAATTAATTACATAATTTTTAGGCAGAAACTACAACATAAGTCACAAAATTGAGTACACATCTGGCATAACTTTTAAATAAAAAAGTAAAAAGGCAAACTAATATTTGTTTGCACACCCTTTAACATTAACGACGGCTTTTAGATGGCGTGGTATCCATTTAACATGATTTTGGTAATTTCACTTGTGATTTTAACCTATTCTTCTCTTAAAACAGTTTTTAAATGATCTTTCCTCGTGATATGACGCTTTTGGACAGGTTTTTCCAACTGTGACCATAAATTTTCAATAACTTTAAGATCAGGTGATTGTAGTGGAGTGTGCAACTGCGTTCTACAGTTGTACAACAGCCACAATTGAACAATTTTAGCTATATGCTTAGGGTATTATCGTGTTGAAAAATGAAACTCAATCCTAAATCCAACTTTTCAACACTTTGCTTGAAATTATTTTTCAGAATGTTCAAGTATTGAATTTTGTCCATGATCCCATCAATAAATACTATGAGTACAGAGCCATCCCCATACTTGACACTAGGAATGGTATTTTAGGAAGCAACTTATTGTCAGTGTTCCGCCAAACATAGCATCGCTCATCACTTCCACAAACATTAAATTTGCTTTCGTTACTGAATATAACTTGATTCCAAAAGTCTGGAGACGTTGAAATATTATTTTCGGCACATGAAATCCTTTTCTCCTGATTTCGCTTAGATATGAAATGTTTTCTCTTGGCTACACTACCATTAAAGCCCGCTTTCCTGAGTACTCATCTAATTGCTTCTGCAGAAACAGGTCTTAGTAGTATCGTAGAACTGGTTGCAGCAGTTTTTGGAGCACTCACCTTTGGAGTTTCGGTCACTTTTTGTAGGATCTTCCATTTGGTTTTGGCATCCAGGATCTCCTTTCGTCCTCTTTCGGGAATATTTTTAATGTGTCCCAATTCTTTATACTTTTCGATTACTTTTTGAAAACTTCCGTGACTTCGCTGAACTACTTTTGCCATTTTTCTAGGAGATTTACTTTCTTCAGCCATTTTAACGACCCCAGCTCTTTAACTTGAGCTGCAGTTTTCGTTCTGGAACCTATTTTGAAGATTAAAAGTTAATATTTCTATAAGAAACTTATACATTAGGATCTATATCCAATGCCAGTAATAAATGCAAAATTTTTAGTAAAGTAGTGGTAGTTAATTTATTACGTTATGATCTTTTTCTACAAAGTGTATACTTAATATTGTGACATCAATTCATGTCAAGGAATGCAAATAATTTTATTATCATATTAACTTCATGTTTATGTTTTGGATAAATATCTTATTTAAGGAGTGATTTATCATTTCTATTTTAAAAAATCTTTTGCATCAAACTTTTTACTATATGTTTGTATTTTCAAAATAAA
Source organism: Nephila pilipes (assembly GCA_019974015.1). Lineage (NCBI taxonomy): Eukaryota > Metazoa > Arthropoda > Arachnida > Araneae > Nephilidae > Nephila > Nephila pilipes. The sequence continues at coordinate 375,956 of BMAW01008619.1, read as the reverse complement.
GAAAGAGAAGTGTATTCTCAATTTTGGGAGCTACTGTATATATATATATATATAAATGGTGATCAATTTAAAAGAGCACAAGGGTGCTTTTTATATTATCCTATATCTATAATATATGTTGCAAGACTTTCAAAATCATTACTTACTTAATATGTCTATATTTAATGTACGGGTAGCGTTTTTTTTTTTTTTTTTTTTTCACTTTCTGCATGCGAAAACTCATTTTTTAAACGAAAATTCGAATGAACATCATTAGTAATTTTTAATACGATTCTCCGCAAATGATTTGAGTAAATCATCTGGTTCTTTCAACGTTTTTACTTTAAAAATAATTTTTTTTTAAAGCTCATTTTGTAAGATTATGAAGGACAACAATAAAAATTGTCTGCATGAACTAATTTTTTAATTTTAATGAATTCCGAAGTACACCTGGACATAATTCAAACTTTTATTGCTTCACTGGAGATACAGAACAGTTATTGCTGGTTTTAGCAAGACGGAGCGACTCTATACACGTCAAACCTAACAATGAAAGTACTTTGTTAATTTTTGATGACCGTTTAATTTCAATAGGACTAAAGCCACCAAAGTCACCAGATCTCCTCCCGTTAGATTTTGTTTTGTGTGGTTATCTCAAAGATAGAGTTTTCCAGAGAAGTCCTGGAAACATCGATGAATTACAACAAATCATTATTGAAGAAATCTCATCAATAACATCAACAGTGTTGCGAAGTGTATCAAAAAACTTGGTTCGATGCGGCCATGTTTGCTTTCAAAATGGTAGCGAACAATTTCAACATTTGCTGTAATTAATGATAATAGAAAAAATTTGAATTAAATTATGATTTTCAAAATTAAAATTATTACCGAATTAAGTAACATTGTGAGTCTCCATTTCTATTTTACCTCACAAGTAAAGTTGTAACAGAGCTAATAATCCAAAAAAATCTCTTTCTAAGTGTATCACTGGACAATGTTTACGAAATAATTTCCAAAACATATTTTTAAAACAACTTTTTTTTAAAAAAACTGAGTACATTTGAGAAATAGCTTTAAATATTTTATTGGTAATATAATTAACCAACTTTTTAAATTTTAAATATTTGCATTTATTTCATAATTATTCTGGTAATTCCTTCTCATTGGGAATGATTCTGTTATTTTTTTTTAAAAATCCGATGCATGAAACAGAAACTGGATTGAATCCAAAAAGTTTATTATTTAAATTAATGGGCAGGAAATAACCTATGATTGCTTCAATGGATGTAAAACCTGTATTTTTAAACCAGGAAGGAGCTTTAAAAATATTCCCAAAGAAACCTTACAATAACATTAATTGCGAATGAATACAAAATTACCTTTATATATAAAAACTCAGTAGATTCAACAAAAATTTAAGAACAAACATGAAAGGAACAATTGACTGAAAATTCTACAGACAGAATACTGAAGCGTGAAATTTCCTCGTAGACAATAAACCAGTTGTGATTTTTTTTTACTGATAAGTAAGAGTTTTTGAATTGCTGCCTGGAGTTCTTGACATTTCTTTGTAACATCAACTCAAATATTTCGCATGCAAATGAAAAATTGAAGTTTTGTCGTTACGATGGTCGTGTTGAGTAAGATGCATGCCAATCACAATGATACCATAATTGGGGGAAATGTTTTACTAATTTTTTTCGTACGAATTATATGTATTCTAATCTTTAAAGTTATAGTAAAATTTTTAACATTTCGATATTCAAGAAATTTTGATTTTAAACAATTAAAGAAAAAAGAAGAGAAATTTAATTTTTTTTATTACTTTTATTTGGTTTCTGTGCTGGTTATAAGTAACTTTTTTAGACCACTTAATTCTAAATTAACTCGATATGTATATTGCCAGTAGTAAGAAAGCTAATAATTTCTATTGAATATACTTTTTTATTTCCTTTGAAAGTTAACTAAACTTCCCTGTATAATATATTTTTGAAGAGCTAAAACCTCTATTTTTCTATTTGTCATCCCGGAAAAAATAATTTTGAATAACAATATTAGAATAATCGAAAAATAAAGTTTTAAATTTTGTATACATACATATATATATATATATATTATTCTAATATTGTTATTCAAAATTATACTTTCAATGGTAACAAAGAGAAAAATAGAGGTTTTAGCTCTTCAAAAATATATTAGATAGGAAAGTTTAGTTAACTTTCAAAAGAAGTAAAAAAGTATAATATTTTATCTTATATATATATATAAATATAATTACGTTACATTCGGAGATTGCTCCCAAAATACACAATGCATGGTTAAAAAGTTTTAGGATTGAGCTCGAAAATAAAACAGGAATTAAAGGAAATAAATTTTTACAATAGCTTTTCTACATATGGTATTTGTAAAGCTATCTATAACGATTGACGTGATCCTCGAACATCTCTAGACCCCGTTGGAATACCTCGTAGCTCCCTCGTAACGTTATTTTGAGTTGTCTTGTTATAATCAAACCGTTGCCCTTTTTAAACTTCAATTTTAGCTTGAGAACAAAAAATAATCGATTGGAGGCTCCACCCACTCTCTAGAAAGGCAAAAAGCAATGCCATATCCTGAGAATAAGGTTGGTGGTGGAGAGGGAGGTGCATAATTATATTTTTTGTGTCAAAATTTTTCGAGTTATTACTGCATTGTGAGATGCTGCGCTGTCTGGCATAAGGAACCAGCTTTTGTTCACTTTCGTATCCGGATATACACGAGCGATACGTTTCAACAACTGATCTACTACACTTCTATCAAATTCTGCATTCACTGTGTGTCCATCAAAAATTAATTCCAAGTGGATTGTTCGCTTGGAACAAAAAAAAAAAAAAGTTGAAGTTGAACTACTGAAGTTGGAAGCGAAGTTTCTTCACCTTTGGCGAATTTTGACCAACCCATTCCACACTCTTAATGTCCTTTCGCCCTCTACCTCGAAATTTTCCCAAACCATACAAACATATTCGATTAGGGTAAACAATCATCACCATCAGTGTTCTTTAACATGCAACTCCAAGTCTAATGACCAAAAAAAAAACGGCAATGCAAAATTGAATTGTCTTGTAAAATGCATATCTGTAAAAAAAAAAAGCAGCGGGGACGAATGAAAAAAATTACAAAATGTCCCCAATAAGCTATCGAATGATACATTCACTCGTTTTTGAACAATTGATAGAGATTTTATGAGAAATTATTGAAACTATTCAAAAAATTAGAACATTCGCAGAGGCGATTCAAAATATAAGAATATTTGTAAAACTTTGGGATTGTTCAGTATCGATGATAAAATTTGCATAATTGGTACCTCTGTATATTTAATACGCGTATAAAGATTTGTTTAAAAGTGAGATTTTATTAGGAGTTAAAATGGGACTAATGAAAACCACACTAAGATTGTGATTGTAACTCTACTCAATGAAGAACTTAATCAGTAGAAGATGATTGTCGAAGGTTGGTTATTTGGTTTGTTTTCTAAACGTCGCTCTATAAGCAACACGAAGGCTATTAGCGAAGGACCGTAATTTTAAACCTCGGTCAAGAGACGAGGATGACACCTGAACTGGCACCTCCTTCTCCTAACTTCCACACCACGCCATGGGAGGACTTTGAGCCTTTACAGATTTAGCAGACATCAGTACCGTTACACAATGGGATTTCATTGGCCTTAGGGCTCGAACCCAAGACTCGACGAAAACCACTGGCCACGAGTCCGCGACTATGACTATTAGGCTACCTCAGCCTCAAGATTGCCAAAGGAATGAATTGCTGTTAAAGAAATATGAATAAACTATTCAAAGATTATTCTAAATATCAAAATTTGAAAAATAATCGTGCAAATAATGGTCGTAAACGAATAATTACACTGAGAATTCTGAAACGCATCTTGAGGGGGGAAACGCTTCAGGAGCCTGATATTCTAAAGACGAAAGTGACGAAATCAAGGAGAGAGTGCTTCAATAAGCACCATATCGTGATGACTCGCTAAACACGATTTTAAATCACGTGTGCTCAAGATAAGTTGCTACTTTTGAGCAACTTGTTTCCCACGGTCGCCAGAGTATCCGTGTTTGGACTTGCGAGCAAGAAGCTATTATTTTACAGATTGCTTGAAACGTTCAGTGAAGTTATATATTTCTGTCGTGATTAGAGGGTGTATGAGTGCTGAGGGCGTAGAAAAACTGTGCATTTTGACAGGAAGAGTAAATTCCGAAGTATACACAGGGGAACTTGAAAGTTTTATGATTCCATCATCGGATGATTTATTTGAGGATGACTTTATCTTCCTACAAGACTCTGCATCTTGCCACACGTCAACACTCACCATTACTTGGCTTAAAAAAACAATAGAATTAAACGACTTCCTTAGCCGAACAATTTTCCAGATTGGAACCCAATGGAAAATATGGGTGCTTAATGAAGAAATCCTTCATAAATTAACTTCCAAAGCAAAAAATGTGCTTGAGGAAAGAATGTTATCCGTTTGGGCAAATAGCAAAGAGGCCTGCAAAAGTTTATGCACAGCAATTCAGATTGTGTTCATGACTTTATTAGAGCAAAGGGGAATGCCACTAAATATTAACTTTTCAAATATTTTTCGTTCAAATGCATAATTCTGTAATTTTTTGAGCTGCCGTGAGAACTGTTCTAATGTTTTGAAATCTTAGGAAAAGAAACCATTGTAAAAAACTGAGCAATACCATATTTTTTTTATGTTATCTTCATCTACAAAATATGTAGAATGTACCACAACATCTTTAAATCCTAATGAATTTTCATTTCTGCTGAAATAAATGCAAATCTTTAAGAATTTAGTGTTTTATTTTTCATTATTCTAACATTTTGAATTGGAGTTGTAAATTTCGCTAGCATATTTGCAACTTTAAAAAAAATTGTAGAGGGTTCCATATATAATTACATAATAACAGTAAACAATAAATGTCACACAAAACTCAGTATCTTGACGTAGGCGAAGTACAGCTTGAGGCAACGATACAACTTATGTCAACTGTATTCAGAAGACTTCGGACCCTTGTCGTACACAGATGGCGCCTCATACATTGATTCTAATACTTCAGTCGTAAACGTTTCAGCCACCCCATGTACTTATATTTGAAATCAATAAAATTTTGATTAAATAATCAGAAACTAATTTCACTAAAATTACATATTGTTAAACGAATAAAAAGTACTTTGTCTCTCAATGATTTTAAAAAATATCGGAAACTTTAATAAGGTCGTATTTTAAATTGGATTTGGAAATGCACATTAAGAGCGATTTTGAGAAATATATTTTGTAAATGACAAAAACAAACTTCTTTGCTTCTTTTCATAACATAATCAAAAACACAATAGTTGAAAAACCAACCTCGAAAAGGTTTTCTATAAATGTAATCTAAGTGCGACAATAGTGTGTATTCCATAAATAAATTTTCACAAACTTTTTATTATCTCCATTTCTCATCTGTACGATTAGGAATTAGCAGATCTAAAAACAGTTCGTGTCTTTCCTGTTTCTGAAACTAGCGTAGGAAGACGCGGAGGTTGAATTAAATGCCATAAAATTCAAGATGACCTTCTGGGAATAATTTTCTCAGTATTTCTTCACGATTGGGGTTTTTCCAATAGCCGCAGGAATCAAAACTTAATTTCAATCGTCTGATTAGATAGCGGGAGAAAAATATATTTTTATTTAATAATAATAAAGCTATATAAAATACCAACCGCATGAAAACCTTATAAAACTCCTTATAGTAAAGAAATATATTTTGTTCATATGAGTAAACTTGAGGATTGTAAAAAAAAATATGAAAGAAAAGTTGTGACCGCAAGGATACATAAAAACATATGTTGCGGTAATTGTAAGTAACTGTTGTTAAAGGAGCGGAAACGGGAAAACAATGTTAGTAAATGTTCATCACTAGTTACTTTAATTGATTTGCTTTTTTTCCACTTAAATATGAAAATTATAAAATCATCGTTAAATTGATTTACTTAATCGACATTATTAATTACATTAACTAAAATACATTCGTATAAGCCTGCAGCCCTACGTTCTTTCTTGTTTTGTTTTTAAACTGCAAATGAAATTAAAAGAGAACTAAAAGGTAAAATGAAAAAAAAAAAAACTTTTCTATATGTAATTATTATGAGCATTTTAATGATATATGTGATTAAATTATATTAAAATGACTAGAAAAAGAGAGAAAAATAAGAACACCGATAATTTTATTTACTTTTCAGTCGTTATGAATTATTTTCATTATGAAACATTAGTTAAAGCTACTACTTTACATTTTTAATTGTTTTATTTTTAAACTATAAATGAGATTAAAAAGAGCTAAATGGTCAAATGAGAAGAAATATTTGTAGAAATATTCATATAATGAGCGTTTTCACACTCACATTAAAAAATTGAATTCTAACAAACATCTGTTTTTTTAATTCAATTTATATTCTTAATACAACTTTTTTTTGAGTACCTGGTTCATATTTTTTAATTAAAAAGATAGTAAACTTTTTGAAAAAATTCACCTTAGTATAAAAAATCATTTTTAATACCTATTACGGGAACAACAAGAACAAATCTACAGTGAAATGTGATATCATAACTCATTTTCTATTTGAATCTGTGACGGGCTATTTACTTACAATATTCTATTAATGGATGAATTCTTGCTAAGTAGAAATAAACTGAAGAGCTTAAATAAATAAATTAGAGGAGTCAAAGGGGATGAGTTGCATTAAAATGATCGTACAAAATAAAAAAAAAATGTAACAAAGGAGAATATCGTGGGAAACAAAATATCACAATCCTCTTACGGAGATTAATGCTTTCATTTTTATCAGTCAATTTCCTTTGCCTAACTACATCCACTTACATTTTATCTTTGAATTCTGGTGTCAAATTTGGAGATAGTATGAAACACATGACATATATATATATATATATATATATATATGTAGTTTTCATACATATTCACTTAGTACATGATCTACTGTAGGTCTTAAGGTTTCCAACTTAGTTGCTTGCATGCAAAGATCAAGCAAATAAACAATTTAATAAAAACCTTATTTTTGTGAGCATCATTTACTAATTTAAAAAAGTAACTTTAATTTAATCTTTATAATTAAACTTTTCTTAAATGTTTTATCTTTCATTCTTTTTCACTTTATTTGGAATGTTAATACTTAAATTGTGCAATTAAAATATTTATTTCGTGCTTGTCTTATTACATAACAAGATGAATAATTACAAAAATAACACAAATCGCGAAAACTAAAGCTTTAAAGAATAGATAAATGAATATATTTTCTTATATGTTGATACTAACTTGTGTTAGACAATGATTGTGTAGAAACTATGACATAAAAATCCTTTTATATAAATAAAATTCCATAAGAAGTTATTGAAATTTATATCTACATACGAATAGTTGATAGTATGCATTAAATCAGGTGCAGCATCCAAATGTGAAATGAAATGTTTCGTGTTTTATTTAATTTGATAAAAAGAAAATTTCTTTAAATCATACGATCATGACATAGCATTTTTTTTATTATTACGATTAATTCACGACAAGAGCTAGTTTGAATTCAGGTTACATTTCATCTGCTCTGTTATTCATTAAAAAGAAATAATACTTCTTTTTTTTTTTTTTTTGCTGAATAAATAATGGGAAAATATGATTTATTTTATTAATATTATTCAGATCAAGGTCTTATTGCGGCTTACTTGGTTTTCGAAATTTCAGAGTAACTACTGTGGTAAATTTGTCGCAATCTTTTTTTTCTTTCAAAAATTAAATTGCTGAAACAAAGAAGAAAATGACCATAAGGATTCAACTGAATATTTTGGTTTCAAATATGTCTTCTTTTTGTGGTTTACAGAAACTTTATAACATACAAAAATAAATGATAAAGTAGGTTTCTTGAGCACAATTTATCATAGAGCTTATTAAAGCAATTTAATATATTTTCAACTAAAATATTTTTTCATAACTTAAATAATTTTATTTGCTAATAAATTTTTTCAGGCACTAATTACATTGTTTAAAAAATAAAAAAATTTGGCTCAAAAACACAAGTGGCATATTTTTCAATATGTCATATAAATACGTACAAGAATAATGCATTATCATTAACATTTATCTCTACGATATTTTTTTGATCGTCATCCTAGCTCTATAGATATAATTTTTTTTCGTATAAAAGTAATTAAATCAATTAATTTTACTCGAAATCTCTATATTTTGTTAAGGAAATGTAGTACATAAGTACTTGAATTTTATATGCTCTATGTAAAAAAAAATCCTTGGATTTTTTAAATGAAGAGTTAAAAATATTTTATTTATGAGAAATAGAATGAAATAAAATTTTGTAGAACGTTGAAAGGCATTTTGATGCAATATAAAGAAGTGTATATATTATCTGTTTTATTTTTAACAAAATAATGTGAGATTCTCCTTTCTTGTGCAATGTCAGATCCTTGTGTCATCATGTGATTCAGTTCTTTTAATACGTAACATACAGTTTTTTTTTTTAAAAAAATTAATTTGCTGGTTTGGTTTCACCCACTTTTTAATGCTCCTATTTTAATTATAGAGTCTATATATATATATATATGCTATTTCTTGGATTTTATTTGTAATATTTATTCCTTTTCTGAAAAGTTTTTTTTTTCATTTGGTATGTATACCTTATCAAATTTGTTGGTACTTTAATTGAAAATTATATATTATGAAGATTTTTGAATAAAACTGTCAATTATCAGATAAGGTTGAATTACTTTTCTCAAATTGTTGATGATAATTCAATATCTCAGATTATCCATATCGTATTACTTTTTTTTTATTCATTTTTCAGTAGAAACTTCTCACTATTTTAAACAATAAATAATGGATTACTTTCATGAATTTTATCCTTAATCAAACATCTACTATACAACATGAACCGTTCTCCACTTTGTGATTCTTAAAAATTGCTGATTACTGAGACTGTTATTTTACTCAAAGCTTTTGTTCCAATCATTCACTTTTAAACCGGAAAGAAATATCGATTTTTTTACAAGGATGTTATCATTTAGAAATTAATTTGAGAAAGCTTTTTTAATCTTAAAGCTTATGAACTTTCCGTTTCTTTTGAAATTAACATTAAAATATGAAACAAATATGAATTTTTTATTAAGTGTTTTTAAAGAAAATTAATTTTCCTTAAAATTAATTTTTGAGCATTTTATAATAAAATCACATTTGAAATTAAGTCGATTTATGCAAGTTTTTTTTGGATCCAAGTTTATTTGTTTCTTTTTACCCAGTTACAATGCCTTATTTCCAAAAAAAAACCACCTTCTAACTTAAATAAGTCTAATTTAACGGCTGACATAAACCGCATAATCAAGCTAGAAAAATAATTTTAAATCCCCTCCCAAAAAGACCTCTGCATTTTATAGAAAATCAGATTTATATCGAAAAGAACTTTTTTTTTGAAGAATAAGAGTAACAATAAAAATCAGGTCTTTCTAATATATGACCTCTCTTCTCTTAGGCAATATTTCGCTGTCAGGAATAAAATATATTCACAAGAATATTACTTTCAAAACTCGACCGAAGTGAATATCAGTAATTCCAAATCTGATAGACATATTTTAGTTTCATATGAGTAAATTATCATTCCATCGATACATTTCTCCAAACACGGAAATAATATATCATTTTGAGAAAATTTTCTAAGCAAGCTGTCAAATATTTGTGGAACGAAGTACTCCAGCTCTATTGACTTTATCCTTCAAAACCTTTAAATTTTAATTTGTTGATAGTGAATATTGTTATTAGTTATCAATGATAATTGTAATTTAAGATTTTAAAAAGTGACATGAGATTTGTATTAAAACATTAGCCACATATGATTCGCAAAAACATTCATTTTGGTCGTATGCGTCCCTGAATTTGATATGCATGGCTTAACTGTATTTAGTTGGACATTAGTAGATTTAATGAGGCTGACGTTTTATATAGATTTTATTAATCACTTTTCAGATCATTTTGGTGCCTGACTTTTCCTATATTAAAGGACTATAAAGTGCTTTGCCAAAATATTTGTAACTGATAATTCATCTAGTTTACAAGTCTACGCGCTAATTGTCAACGACGCACTGGTGCATCAGAATGGTTCTATTTCGAATGCCAGCTACGTTCTGGAACGTTATTTTCTATCATAAGTTATATGCTTTATTTTTAGTGTGGCTTTTGAAAAAGTCCGCAAGCGCTTCGGTGATAATAAATGTGTTAAAAACGAAATGTTAATTTCATAGAATTTTGCTGATTAAAAATAACTTTGGGTGGAGAATTCACTGTTTCATAAACTTGTAAAAATGTTCTTTTTTTCCTTCTCTTCTTCAGTTAATGATAATTTATCAATAGATTAATCCAAGTATTGAAACAACGTACTCCAGTTGAAAAACATAACATAACTAATGCGACGTACAAAAATTTAAGATAGTATTGCAAGAATCCTAAAACGGAAATTTCAAGTGAAGAAAAAACAAAAAAAAAAAAAAAAAACTAGCACGAGCTCCGCAAAAAAGCATGAATATTTTTTTTGCAAAACGAATCATGTAATTCAAAGGTATGGATTAAGTCCATGTTGCGGTTTTATTAGATTTCTTTTTATTTTCTTCCTATGTTTGTTCGTAATTTATAACGCAAGTTAATATGTCACTATTTTTGCATCTCCAGTGGGGTATTACAAGATTTATTTCCACACGCAACATTCTCAGTCTGACAGCTGCTCAAAGTTCATAGTTAAGAATAATAGAAGGAAAAAACCTTCGCGTATTCTGGACCGCAAACACCTGCTACTAGTACAAACAGCAGGTGTGGTTGCTTTGGTCCGTCGAATTCAGAGGATAGTCTTCAGATCTTAATGCGTATGCAAGATTCATGGGCTCATATTTAATCACGTTTTAAATATTTGTATAGTTCTAGGATCGTCATAGATATTTTGACAAAATATTCGGCAAGTATAAAGATAGAACGTTAAGAGCGCGAAGATACGGAACATCTGATTTATCATAGATAAAGCAACGGAGATGTTTTTTTTTTAAACTCTTGCCTAAAGGTCATTCTAATATAAATACCACTATGGATTTGATAAATTTTGTGAAACGTTACTTTTTTAAAAAAATTAACCAACGAAATTTTGTTGATACTTTTCTTCATCTAACTAAAATTATTGAAATTACTCATATTTTTAGGACGTTAAGTTTTCTTTGAAAATATAATTAAGTTTGTTGCTTGAAATTGAGAAATATAAATATTTTTTAGATTTGCAACAAATTATTTGTCTCGCAGTTTGAATTCGGGGCGTATTTAAAATCTTTTCAACCTAATTTTCTAGGTAACTAAAATTATCTATTCGCATAATTTGAACTCACAGGCCAGTAAAAAAGATTTGATGAGACACGTCGAAAGAGTAATTATTAAGAATAATATTAATCTCTTTCTCTCTGAGAAAGGTTATGAACATAAAATATATCCTCCTTGAGAATGTAAGTGAAGAAAATTATTATTCACATTTGTTATTATTATATACTTTACCTTCTCTTATTTACCATGGTCTCGGTAGCCTGGTGGTCATGGTTTTGGATTCGTGGTCGGTGGTTTTCGTTCAGTTGCGAGTTCGATCCTTGGCCGCTAAAGACCCGCGGTGTAGCCGGGGCTGATGCACGTTAAATCTGTCGGAGTCCTAAGTTCTCCGGTTGACGTGGTGTGGAAGATAGGAGAGGGGGTGCAAGCTTAGGTGTCGTCCTTTTCACTTGACCGAGATTGCTCAAAATTACGAGGTCCGTCACCAATAGCCCTCGTGTTGCTTCTAGTGAGACGTTAAGAAAAACTAAACTGAACTAAAATTAAACTCTTATTTACCTTTGAGCTAGATGGTTTTAACAAATAACTATTTTCCGGTACTATATTTCACTCTGTTTTCCTTTTCAGTTATATAGAATCAACAAACCTAAGTAGTTATTCTATTAATAAATGATAAAGATATATTTGTTCCATATCCAAGTAAAATAATTAAAATTTGTACCGAACAATTAATTAACATTTTTTTTTTAAATTAAGTATTTTTTTTTTTTTATCTTTATTGATAAATTCTACCATTAATTTTTTGAGAATAGACAATTATTGTTCAAATAACAAAATATAATCGCTACTTTTTGCTAAATTTATCATATTACATAATAAAAATGTATTTGACAATACGCAGTTTTGCTTTCTTTTAAATTAATAGTAAACTTCTTAGTTTATCTGCAATTCATTTTAAAACAGCTGTAACGATGTTATAAGGTAATACTAGGGTTTTTTACTTTTAATGATATTTGCTATAGTTTCTGTTGTTAACTCTGAAATCATATAATCGTGTTCATGGCTTCGTGCTTTGGTGGGAAATAAATAAATAATAATGACATAAACAAAGTAGAATCACGAGACCATCTTAAGTCCTTACTTTTTTTTATTAAAGGGATCCTAGTAATTACTCTCTTATAAATAATATGACCTCTCTCTTTATACCTCACTATATATAAGAAAATATTGTTGTTTATCTTTCTGAATTACTGCTGAAAATTATAGAAGGAAGTGCCCAGTTTTTAATTATGCTGTTGCAAAAGACTTGGAATATTTTTTGACAAATTAATGGTAGATTATATTCAATAACTTTTGAATCGAGAGTAGTATATACATGTAAATTTTCTGAAGCAATTATTTACATTTTCTAATGCATGCAGTTGTTTAATACTTTACATAGGAATTGAATAATAATACTAATGAAATGCTGTTCATATAATTATGGGTAATAAGTTTAATAGTTTTAAATTCATCATAGATAAAATTATTTTTCGTTTTCAAAAGCAGTAAATTTTCAAAAGAAAAATTTTATTACATTTTTAGCATAACTTTTAATATTTTAAGTGACATTCATTATTTGAAAACATATTAAAGCACAGTTAAGAAAGTAAGAAAAAATCCCAAATGCATAGTTAATCAATCAATTATGGCCCTTTCTTAATAAGTAAAGAATAATTAGCATAATAAGTCGCAATAAAAAGTTGTAAACATCAGACGTCGGAGAAAAATTAAGTAAACTTTTGAGAAGGTAGGCGTACATAAAGGGCAAAGAGTAGAAAGAGCTGTTATAGCATCATCAATCATTATATTATTTATTAATAATGTAACTAATCAATCATTATATTATTTGTTAATAATATAGTGATTGATGAATTTATTATTTAGCTCAAACTATTATTTTACGTCGGACAAAGTTACGTAGCAGAGCTTAAATAAGTTCAACTAATTATTAAGTTCTGAACAAAGAATTTTTTAACAATAAAATTAGCCTTGAAAACCTTTTCATAATTTTCTGAAATGTGAATTTCAGAAGAAAAAAAAATTCTAAATTTTTTTGAAACGTAATTTTTTCCTTTTTACTACTAATTTATCACAGGAACACGAATTAAATAGATATTGCTTTATATTCCAGGTATCTTGGAGAAGATAATACTTGTTAAACAACCAAAAGTTCAGAAACTACAACTGAAAAGTCAAAAAATGAAATCTCATTTGATATGTACTTTTTACGAAATAGTAAGAGTATTTTTCTTTTTTTGATAGTGATAATCATACAGTTTTATTTTAGATTTGTGTTACAAGTGTACAATTATTCATAATTTTACCAATATGTCTGTATTTTTTAATATTTATACTGGAGTGTACCAGAGATTACCACTTTAATATTAAAACTTTATTTAAAAAACTGTATGAAAGTTAAATCTCAATAAATATCTTTTATTTTTCTCATTAGGATCGTCAACTACCAAAACTTACAATGGGGACATGGCATAGGTAATGTTTCTTATAGATAAAATAATCCCTACTGTTAAGGATATAATTTGTAAATTTATTATAAAATAAAACATTCTATTTTATTTCATTAGAAATAAAACACTATAAACACAAATTAACATTAGTACAGTATATAAAGAAAATCGTGATCAACACTGTAGTAAAATATCTAAATTTGACTCTGTTAAATTAGTTGTGTGTGTGTGTGAATTGCTTCAGGATTCATGAACATCAAGTACAGGATGATTCATTAAAGCGAACAGGTTTCATTAAGGCCATTTATTCAATAAAGTGAACAGGATTGATTAATGTCTTTCTTTCAGAAAAGTAAGCAGGATTCATTAAAGTTTAATTTTAATTCTAGAGGACAATTAGCCCTGATGACCCAGAGAAACTGATAGGAGAAAATTAAGAATAATGCTTTGAAAGCTTAGATATTTTATGGTCTGAATTGTTCTTTTTCTACCGCAAATTTTACCGGATCTTTAAGATATAATAAAAAATGTGTAATGTTACACGTGATTTCACTAGTAAAATAGAAGGGCACACAAACTTAAAACATACGAACTAAATCAGAATCTCATGTTTCAATATTTAATGTTTCCACTCTTAACTCAATGTAACTTTTACCAACCTTCGTGACATGCGTGAAATAAGTTTTTGATTTGTTTGTTCAGTAATGCTGAATCGTGTTAAAAACAAGGAAAATACAAGTTTACTACTTTTTTGTTCAAATTCTTGCAAAAATCTTAACGGTATTTCTAGTTCATCGCAAATATTTTTTATTACACTGATTTCTAATATTTTGACAACTAGTATTTGAGAATCTCAAATAATTTCTTATTACGCTAATATATTCCTGAATAGTTGTGGATCAACATCGAGTGGAATTTTCATCGCAATAGATTCCCCTGCAATTTGAAAATAACGTTTTCATCTCACACAATTAGGTCAAAACTCATCACAAAATACAGATATCTAATAATTACGGAAAAACTATTCATTTGACTTGATGATCAAAATCTCACAATATACATACGAGTGTTGCTTTTAAAAGTGGTAATACCATATGCTGTCAGCTTTAAATTTTGATATTTACATTAAAAAAATCGTTGCGAGCGAAACGATTTTAGACCATTGATCTCTTCTAGATTAAAACCAAGTCTTCTACTTAAAAAAAAGTATTTAAGTTCATTTCACTTCGAATCAAATAGTTTAAAAATTAAAAGAAATTAAATTCTTTTTACCTCACTGTATGTATTCATCTTAGAAAGAGTTTAAATTATTTTAAGATATATTAAATTACTTGTGAATACATTTTTGTAAATCAGGAACTGTTTTTTTTTTACTTTTGATTTTGAAATATATATTATTTTTCAAAATTCTATTCCAATTTTTATAATAATGAGATTTTAAAATTTTCTGTTAATACTTTGTTTTGTAAGTAATCCAATGTAATTACAACTTAGAAATTTATAGCTTATCTTCATAATTATAACATTTTAAGACAAGATAAATTTTTGTTGACCTAATTTTGCAAAATTATGAGAAAAAAAATTTAACCACCCAGTATTATTAAAAATTTATGTAATCATAAATATTTTAATCAATTTAAGAGAAAAAATTCCGTGATATTATTTCTAATAAGACAATTTTAAAATATACAAGCTATTCAAATTATAAGAACAAATAAAATATATTTTGTCAATGATCTATTTCACATAAATCTATATCAAAATTGTTGCATGTTAAGATAAAAAGCAAATGCGTTAATAATTTTAAAGATACATTTTCAAGAAAAAGCATTTAGTTTGAATATTTAACCACCTCTTACGATTTTAATTTATATTCAAACAAACCAATTATTCCGTACCTGGTTCAAAATAATACAGAATTTAAGAGGAAATAAACGAATGACATTTGCATCCTCAAACGTATTCAAAAGTAATTTAAAGTTCTTATGATTATTGAAACTCTTACTATAATGAATACATACGGAGCAATAAAAACTAAATGCGTTCTTTTAACTTTTTATAAATATTTTTATCTTAAAACTTATTTTTTCACGACTACTTTCGAAGTTTTAAAAAACCACGCATTATGTATATTTTTTTCTTTTAAAAGTATATTTTACCATTTTTTGAAAAATCAATTCAAGATAGGTTTCAAATATGATGACCTATTATTATTCCATTTTCAATAACGAGTGATTATACATTTTATTCGATTAGAATAATTTGCACGTTTTATTTTTAAGTGTAAATTTTTTTTTTGAAATACTAACTATTTGTTATTTCTCTTAAAAACATTTTCATGTTTCATTTAAAATCTGGGTTTTATTGATCATTTATTCTAACTTTCAGATTTGTGTTGTGATTATGCGAACTAAAGAAAATGTTTTACCATTCTTATTTTTCAGATGCATTATTTTGCTGCGATACAACAAAGAATATCAGTGTGTCAGCATTCGATCAGCCACATCAAATGAGTTAAAATATTTGGATAAACTCGTTATTGACAGCAGCAAATCTATGGCTATTCTTCTAAAATCTTCAAATCTCTTCTAAGCAAATGTTAGATAAGATAAATTATACTCATAAGATAAATGGGTCCAGTTAGAATCCATTGACATAATGACATTCGGAATCTTTTTTACGTATCTTTAAGTAATCTCTGAAGTGTTCATTTAATATTTTGATTTCTATAAAATGGGTAATAGACAAGGAATCTTTGAATAACATGCATTAGAAATGTGAAAGGATGTACATACCATCCTAAAGTTTGAGAAGTGGAGCAAAAAAAAATGACGAATTCTTTTTTTTAAAGAAAAATATTGCAGCTGAAACTAATTTTTTTAATTTTGTTCTACATGACGTAAGAGATTTAAAAAGTATCTATTAATAAAGCCGAATTTTTTTAAGCAATTCAAATATATCTTTATTTCAAGAACATTAAGAAAAATCGAAACTTGCAAAAATTAAGTGTGGTTTCTTTGTAAGAGTTTCTCTCTACCCCCGCCTTTTTTTTCCTCCTTCATCTTAAATCATTAGCTATAAATTATTTTCCAGAAACTTCTAATTTATAATAAAATAATCAATATTATACCTATTCTTCAAAACATTTTTGAATACATAGATTTATGTGTTTTTTTCAAGTTTTTAAATATTCATTCTTAGTGTAGAAACCATTTATGTGTGGACTTAAATAAAAATTGTAGTCAGTTTGAATATTGAATTATTATTTGTACTCTCAAAATTAAATACTCGTATTCAAAATAGAACATTTCAGTATTACGTATTAGTACAGTATTTGTGTCCAATACCTTCAATATTAAAAAAAAATTAAAATTGTGACTATAATTTAAATATATAATTATAAATAGCTATTTTAAAGACGAAACAAGACAGGATTGCATAAGCTTGCCTTCTTAGATTTTTATGTTCATAAAACCACAAAAAATATTAATTTTTTTAAAAGCTAATTGTTTTATGTACACATTGTAATAAAAAATGAGATAACTCTTATCTTTCATTTAGATATCATACTTCCGTAAATAAGATTGTATTCGTTTGTTTAATTTAAACAAAATATTAGGTACTTTTAAGTTATTAGCCCCACAGTTACAGAAAAAAAATCATGTAACACTCATTAAAAAAACTTTTTAATTTATTCTTCCATTTATATTTTATATCAAAGAAAAAAAAATGTAACATGGAGTTTCGATTATGTTGTGAACTAATTGAATAAAAAAATGTAACTTTAATTTATACGAGAGTTTCACACTTCATTGCTCCAAAAATCAATCAATCAATACAAGTGATATATGTTTTAAATATATTTTTTCTTCTGCTATCTTTTTTAAATGATTACATTGTTGCAAAATTATAAATTTCTAACTCGAACTGAAAATAGCTTCGTGAATTGTCACCACTTATTTAGCTCAAATTATGTTTTCTAGTTCTCTTTTAAGTAGCATTTATTACAAAAAAAAATATTTCGAAATTTAAAACTCTTCCTGCTAAGTAAATGAATTCTTTTCAATGGGAAACTTTAACATGAGATAAAAAGGATATATCTTGTGTCTTTCAATGTATTATACCATTCATTCAACATAACTAGTAATTTGTTTTATTAATGCGCATTTCCAAGAAGAAATCATCCTCATTATTTTTGATGATCTAGTTTTATTATATTTGTAGTTTTCTATCTGCTTATGTTTTTAGAAATTCTTTATTTATACAAGTAAATGAGTTGTCTTAGTTTAAAACACTTGCGATTATGAGTAAGATATAACATGCTTCATGCATTTACAGGAAGTTTTAAAAAGGAAAGTTAAATACACTAGGAGGGTGAAAAAGAAATAAATAGAAAGATTAGATTTCAGCTACAATAACTTACATTTTTTAAGTATATTAGTTCACTGACCTAAATACGTTACATTAGTATTTGGTGACGATATCCTGTGTGAATTGTGTTTATTATTCGAGCTTCTCTTAAAATACCGTTGTGCAAACGGATTAATTGCATTTCATGTTAATAAAATGTTTTAGTATATATGCTTGCTTGAAAAGTCTTTGAAAGTTAAACGATATTTTGGAACAAAATGGAGAAAAAAAAGAAAAATTGTCCTATTTTTGTTACAGG
>BMAW01008619.1:266550-356996 GCA_019974015.1 Nephila pilipes | reverse complement strand
GAATACTTATTGTTCTAAAAGTTATCTCCTCGGACTAATACATGAACTTTTTTTCTGTCAAAATTGCTGGTTATTTAAACAGTAAAAGCAGATGAATTTGATGTCGGATCTAATGAGCTCTCAGTGATCATAAAGAGATAGAGAACTAATTATCTGTATCTCCTTACTTGAAGAAGATTCAAAGGACCTTGTAACTTCGTGTCAAGGGGTTTTAAATCACGATTTATGCTACTCTTTTCTTAATATTTTTTTCTGAACAGCTCACTGGAAAAAATAAATGCAGAAAACATCTGTAAATAGTTTGCTGTGTGGATTTTAAAACCCATGTTAAAAATTGATTCATGTAAATCAATAATTATTAAAACGAATTTGGCGTTCAATACATAATAAACTTATCAATTTGGTGGAGAAGAATGGGTAAATAATCAAGAAAAATGATGTTACATTCTCCAAAAACATAATGAAGTCAGATGAATCAAAAAAGGATACATAAAAGAATTAGTTGATCGAAGGAACAAATTAGTTTATTAGCAATTTAGGGGCTTTTGTTACTAATTCTTTGCGATTCACGAATGAAAAAAAAAACCCTCATTTATATTTATATTCTTTTTACAAGGGATTTTTGCTTTTGTAAAATAAAATAATAATAACTGGATATTTATATGTAAAATAAAACCTTAATTACATCTTTTAAATTCTATTATAGTTTTCATGTGACAATAGCTATTCAGTAAACTAAATCATTGGACTCTTAATGTCCTGAATGTGAAATGGCGCTTTATGAGAATAGACATAGTCAAGAGACCTAAAGATCAAAGGTTTGAA
Source organism: Nephila pilipes (assembly GCA_019974015.1). Taxonomy (NCBI): domain Eukaryota; kingdom Metazoa; phylum Arthropoda; class Arachnida; order Araneae; family Nephilidae; genus Nephila; species Nephila pilipes. The sequence continues at coordinate 356,171 of BMAW01008619.1, read as the reverse complement.
TATCACCTAAGATAAGGTCAAAGATTTTGTATAGGACTAGCAAAATGGTAACGTTAATGCATCATGACGAATATTATTTGAAAATAAAAACTTATCTTTTTTATGTTCTCTTTAAAAAGCATTTTTTGTCTTTGTTATATAAAACATTGTGTATTACATAGATAAAAATGAGTTGGCTAATTTGTGTCTCAATTCACGCCTGTTTTCCCCAGTAATGATTTTAGTTTTCAAAAATATATTATAATGAAACATTTCTCTTAAAGTTTTTATTGGATTCCAATACGACTTCGAAAATTTAGAGTTTTTTATCTGTCGATTTATGTATTACCTTAATTACGATTTTTATGTAATCCTTACCTTCCTATTTCGTATAATACTAAACATATTCTTTGTTAGGACTTGTTGTTGAAGTCTGGAAATTTTTTTCTTTTCTCCATAAACGCTGGAAATAATTTTGATTAAACATTTCAACTTAATTGCTTTTTAAAAGTATGACAATTTTTCTAATTTTTAATCTTTATTTTTAAAAAAAAATCTGAATAATTTAATAAAATTTTTCAGAAATTTCAAAAATAAATAGTAATAAATTGTCAAATAAGAATTCTCTACGATTCTTTTGTAACGTATCACTCTAAAGCTTTTTATTTTATTTATTAATTTACTTTTAAGGAAGAAGGAGCAGTAATTCCATAAAGACTTCAGTTTCTGGAATAAAAATTTTAATCAGGCGAAACAATAAATTCCTGATCATCACCAAACATGTTAACTATATATAATAAAGAAGATTTGATTTTAAAAAGGAACATGATTAATATTTTGAAGACCCTAATGTAGTTCGCATGAGACAACATCCATTTTATTACATAAAAAATTGTATTTAGAGTATAATATAAAACTCCAAAGATTCCAAACAGTATTTTATTCAATTCAATAAGGAAATTAAAATTAGCTTGATAAAATTTGTTTAATAATGTCTTATTGTAGGAATACTAGTTACTGATGAAAACATTCTATTTTGCTGGCTGATATTGAAATTGGTTATGTTATTTTATGTATGTACACTTAATAACAGAGGGACACGTATTAAAATATCTCTTATTTGTAAATATATACATTTGTGCTAGAATTATAGGTATTCCATTCCTGTACTTAATAAGAATGTGCTTCGCAACAATTTTAACTCATAAGTTATTCCAAATTCTAATAAAAATATGAGCCATCTTCGTTATGTATACTCTTAGATGTCACAACTGTTTTGATATATTGAATATTTATATTCTAGTTACATATTCTCAAATCCTAGTCTTACACAAACATAGAAGACATCAATAACAATTTTAAGGCTAATAAATATTGAAAAACTGCAATACTTGAAACATTTATAACATTTTTCATGTCGCGAGAAATGTGACATTCTTAATGATGAGAGATAATTCGTTGACACATACGATTATTATTTCCATTTTGACCTAATTTTTTAGAGCTTCATGATTATTACATTTCTACTTGAAGTACATTTATTTTATTCATATGTAATAAATTTATTGAAAGAATATAGTTAATTCTGAGAGTGATAAAAGCAAAAGTTGTTTACTGTTCCGTTTTTCATAAATATTTTTTTCCCTGCACACATCACAAGTATTGGAAATTTCACAAGTTCATAATTTTTAAGCAGAGGTTACATATTTTTTATTAGTGATTGCAATTTTACCGACTTTTTCTGTTACCAGTAATTTGGTAAAACTTTCAAACAAAACCGATATATCGGTAAATAACCAGAAATTCTTTAAGCCGTAAATATAAAATACAAATTCGTAATTATAAGACATTCTATTTTATATTTGCATTCTATGACACACACACACACACACACACATACATACATACATATATATAATACATGTACATAACTAATTTTTTTCATTGAAAACTATTATAAAATACATAATTTAATACATAATCTATTTATCAATATGTTTTAAAAAGTAAGCGTGATCAACACTTTGATCACCCGTTATCTAATTTTTGAGCAAAATTATCCAGCCTCAGAAAAAGCTCTTCCAGATTCCACAGTTGCTGGTTAATCTTGTACTACATTTGAATACATATTTCTCCCTTCCATTTTTCCCTTGAAAATTCTCAAGTTCTCTTCAAACGATTTTATTAATACTTATATTTCTTCATGGATTGTCACGTGGTCGCGGACTCGCTACTAGCATTGTTTTCGTCGAGTCGTGGGTTCGAACCATGATACCTCAAAAGACCTACGATGCAGCGGGGCTGGTGTGCAACCTGGTCGTGGTCCCAAATCTCTCCCCTTTGGCGTGTTGTGGAAGTTTGGAGAGGAACGTGCCAGCTCTAGTGTCGTCCCCGTCCTTTGATCAAGGTTCAAAATCGCCAATAACCCTCGTGTTGCTTCTCAGCTCGAGCTTAACAAACGATCACTAGAGGATTGGAATGTTGTGTTTTTCTTTTTGTTTTGATCAACAAGTTCTTTTTCATAGATAATGTAATTGCTGATGTCTAAGGGTAAATGTGTTTCCTCGCTGTATGTACATAATTTACCAAGTTGCCCAGAACAATTTGAGGTTAAAATTCGCCATTTATCTATAAGCCGCTTTATTGTATTTCTAATCTCTTAGATACTTTTAATCAGACAATATTCGTATAATGTTGGTATCTAAATATCTCTCAGCGAAGAACTTTGCAATTACTTCAAGCACATAAATGCGTGAATCACAATCCCTATCAAATATTTGCTCGTTTTCTGCTCGATTGTAATCATGCTATGAGAGCCAATTGAGATATCGTGTCAGTGTTTTTCGTAGTTCAGGTGCCTACAGCAAACTCGCCCGGATCGTCATGCAGAAGGAAGGCAAAAAAAAAAAAAAAAAAAAAGTACTAGAAACGATTGTGATATCTACCATACTTTCCACTGAAAATTTTTTCTCGGAGATTTAATGAAGTTGCGTTAATATTCATTTTTTTAGCGACCAAAAAGGCCTTTTGTTTTCGTTAATGCATAAATTTTTGTCAGATGATATTTTTCAAGCCCCTTCGTAAAAACTTTTGTGTATATGGTTGATGTCTGCGCTTACCAATAATGAACTAAATTTTCTAAAATACACTCATGGACAAAAAAAAATTAGCGCACCAAGAAATAATTGCGGGATCGTAACGAAACTTGGCATGAAGTTACATGTCGGGGAGATATGCAAATGATTAAAGATGCAACGTAATTGCGCCTTACGTATAGCCGGTAGAGGGCGTTTGACGTCGTTCTCCGTGGAGTACAAAACAGGTAACCAAAGCTTGTTTGAGTGTGCTGAATCATTTACAAAGGAAGAGCTGAGGTAGACATTTCATTACGCCGTTTTCGAAGACAATATGAGCAGCAGTTGCAGTTTTAGAGGGGGAGAATTATCGGCATGATGGAAATTGGATGGTCATCTATGCGAGTAGCTCGTTAATTAGGCCGCTCTGATTGTATTGTGAGGAGGTGTTGGGACCAGTGGACCCGAGAGATGTCATTTACACGAAGACCAGGCTCAGGACACCCTCGACAGACCAGTCGTCGAGAAGACCGCCACATCGTAAGAAATGCATGCGTACAGCCAAATGCTTCATCAGCCGCCATCCAGACAAAGGTAGACCTTCACTAGGTGCCCCTGTGTCTTCTCGAACCATACGAAGGCGCCTGGCTGAAGGACATTTAGGATCGCGGCGCTCATTACGTGTTCTGCCCTTGACGCCCACCATCGACGCCTCCGTTTGGAGTGGTGCCGCGAAAGGAGGAAATTGGACTGTAGCGGAATGGAACAAGGTCGTCTTCAGCGACGATTACAGATTCAATCTCAGCAGTGACGACAACCGTGTTCGTGTGTGGAGACCCCGTGGTGAACGCCTCAATCCTGCCTTTGCTTTACAGCGACACACCGCTCCCACAGCTGGTGTGATGGTATGGGGTGCCATTGCCTACAATACACGGTCACTACTAGTATTGATCCATGGCACCATGACAGCCCAGCAGTATGTTCATGACATCTTGCAACCACATGTGTTGCTACTCATGCAACGGCTCCCAGGAGCCATTTTTCAACAAGACAATGCTCGGCCTCACACGGCAAGGGTGTCACAAGCCTGTCTCCACATTGTTACTGCCCTTCCTTGGCCTGTCCGATCCGCAGATTTGTCTCCAATCGAGCATATCTGGGATCATTTGGGACGGCGAGTTGGGCTGCCCACGAGTTTGAAGAACTAGATGCAAGGTTACAGCAAATATGGAACGAAATATCTCAAAACATCATACAGAACTTGTATGCCTCAATGCCCGATCGTATCGCATCGTGCATTCGCTCTACAGGGGGTCCAACAGGGTATTAAATCTTCCGTTCTTTTGCCCTTTTCTCTGAAATAAATGATCCTTTTTCTTTGATTTTCTAATAATTTACTTATATCAAAGTTGTCATTACGTATGTAAAATTTCGTTTCATTTTGACGACTCCTTCTTGGTGCGCTAATTTCTTTTTGTCCATGAGTGTATATAACAATAATAAATTTCTTCTAAATTTCGTATTGGATTGAAATAAAGCATACATAAAAATTAAGTACTGGAGAATTAATTATTGCAATTCTATCGATTGACATATTACCTTAAATCATTTGTTTTCAGGAATACAGTAAATGACTGAAAGTGAGTAAAATTATTCAGAACTCATAATTATCTTAAAATTCTGAATAATTTTAAGGTAGTTAGCTATGAGGCAGCTATTTTTTCCGACGTTGTGTATAAATTCACCGTTTTTGTTCGTATATAAATTAGCCAGCAAAATTTTATCGTAAACTTTTTTTTCTTAACAACCTACAAAACGTGCAAAATTGCCCATGACTGCTATTTTGAATTTCAGGTCACGAGCCATAATGTAAAAAATTTCTTTAATTTTTTTAAATATTTTGGGGTTTTGGTTTTGAACATAATTGCGACTTGGTACACCCGAGTTTGATGATGAAAATCTTTAAAATACAATATCATGCTCAAGTCAACTTTATTTTAATTTCACTTAAATATTTTCGAAGTCTTGATTCTTATTTTTTCATTTTCGTCTTTAACCATGATATGAAATAGTTACTCAAGTTTGCGTCTTGATTGTAATCGTATGTGAAAAGCTTTAATCCGTATAAATCTGATTTTTAATCATGATAATCTCGAATTTTGTTTAACTAGCTTCACTGTTTGGACTCTATTGCTAGAACAAGAAAACGAACTCAACTATAAATATTATTTTAAAGTCATCAAAAAGTTTCTTTTTAAGTATCTACAAGGTAGCTGAAAAAGTACTTGTATTTGAAGATAGATGCCATTATTAAAGTAAATTATTGTTACTGTTGGGTGCTGTCATCTGTTAAAGGGAACCGAAACTGATTTGACATTGATTCATAAGTTAAATTTGATTTGGTAATCATTTGCTACCAAATCAAAATTTGATTGCTGCCTCGTCGAGTTGTCACCGTCGATAGTAAATTGTATCATGGTGAAACATCAAAAACTTAGCAACAATCAAAATGATGGGTTGCTTCAGATGATTCAGTTGCAAAGAAAGCGAAGATGATCTCATCGACCGGAAAAGTTATGATGATCGATTTTTGAAGTAGGAAAGGCGTCAAGATCACGTTTATGAGTAACTGAGACTTGGACAGCTGTGTGTGAGTCATGTTGCTTACTAAAAACAACCCATTTCCGATACTACGACTGCCATCTCTTGGAATTTCTAAGGACTTAATGAATGACCCTCGAAATCTGATGGTGGTCTGAGGCCTCTGGTGATGGTAGCACATCAATCTGCCCATCTATCTAGTTTCAGTTTGTTTTTAATCCTTGTTTGAACATGACCTTGTTGTGTCGAAGTGCCGCAATCATAACTTAAAAATCGAACAGTGCATAGATTTGAAACTACTCGTGAAATTAAAAAAAAAACTCCACCTGACTGTTTTAAATTGTTAAAGGAGGTGTTTGGCATCAATTGCATGTCACGTAATCAGATTTTTGAGTAGCACAAACGCTTTTCGGAAGGTCGGGAAGTTGTTGAAGATGATAAGCGCTCTGGTCAACTTGTGACATCAAGAACTGATGGAAACATTAAAAAATTAACGAAATCGTGCATAAAATCCGACGTTGAGTGTTCAAATGATGTCAGATATTATCTCATTGACAGATAGATAATAATAAGAAAAATTTTGACCAAGGATTTGCATATGACGAAAGTTTGTGCAAGACTGGTACCAACTGCCAAAACTGGTGTGTGCAAACCTGACGTGAGCAAAAAATGAACAGGAAAAACATTTGCTCTGACATGATGAAACGCTTCACAGAGGATCCTGAACTGATTGAAAAAGTCATCACATGAGACGAAATATGGATTTTTTAGAACGACTCTGTAACTAAACGATAATCCATGCTCTGGAAGATCCCTACATCGCCAAGGCCAAAAAAGCTCGAATAAGCAAGTCAAAACTGAAGGTCATGCTCCTCGTGTTTTTATATATATATAAATGGTATCATCATAATTGAATAGTATCATCATGATTGATTAATATTAAGGCCAAACGGTATATCAGAAGTACTATATTGAGGTCATGAAAAGGTTTAGAGAAAGAAAGAAAAGGGCCAGATCTATGGAGCAACAACACATGGATTTTGCACCAAGACAACGCCCCGGCGCACAATGTGCTCTCTGTAAAACAGTTATTGGTGGACAAACGCATTACTATGTTCGAACATAGGTTGAAGGTAGGGGAGTGTCACCGGCCACATCACTTCGTCTTCGTATCTTTGGGCAGTCATAGTGCCCTGAATACGAACTAGAGGTTACCTGAAATCGTACGCAATTGCACTCCAAATCATGATGCCACGTTGTCGCGCGGTGGGGAGTTCCACAAATACCGTCGGATTAGACCTGACTCGTCGATGCAACACTCGTTTACAACGATTATCATTGGAGACACAGAAGCGTGTCTCATCTGAGAACGCGATCCTGTGCCATTCCGTTTTTCCCATTGCTCGAGACCGGCACCATTTCAGACGTTGGCATTTATTCTGTGGGGTCAATGGTAGTCTTCTTAATTGACTCCATGAATGCAGGCTACTAGTAACCAATGACGGTGAACGGTCCTGGTCGATATGGGAACATCCAGGTTGTTTTGAACATGCTACAGAATGGAAGTAGAAATAGCTTCCACCCCCTCTCACCGCTTATCGGGGAATGCATCGATCCACGCGTGCTGACGTCACTCTGACTGCATCGGCACTTCTCAAACTTGCCACATTTCTTAGTTCAATAATCTTCGCCACAGCCGAGACACTGTGGTGGTGTGTGTTAGTTGAGATTTGTTTTTTGGACCAACCTGCCCTTTTCAGTCTCTTACCATACCCTTCGTAAAATCGTCCGTCTGCTGGAACTGCCTCCGTTGACGATGGCTTGACATTTTCTGCTATCACACACGTCCTCTGAGACAAGAACAAATTTTCTACCATGATTTCCCTAACAGAAATAACGGCACGAAAATTGAACATTCTGCAGGTTCCTTCCCTTTTAACATTTTCAACGTGTGCTGGAGAACTACGCATTTCACATAATTCGCATAACTCGATGATGTGTGTTTACCCTGAAGTATAAGGCAAATAAAGAAACTTTTGTGTGTGTAGCAGCGCGGGTTTGCAAACGAAAAGTGATGGCAGAAAAACAAGATATGTTGAAAAAATGAAACAAATCTTTTTATTTAATAATTTCAGTAAGTGTTCAAATATGCCCCTACCAATATCGATACAGGCATGACAGTATCTAACAAGTGATTGACGTACCCTTTCGAAGTCACTAAGCATTTCACGAATAGTTTCAGCCGCAGCAACTAAAAGTTTTACAATGAAGTCCTCATCTGAGTGATAGATGAATGCCATAAGATGTCTCCATAAGAAAAGAAATTGGTGCTTGATAAATCGGGTGATTGTGCTGGTTAAGGATTTAAAGACCTCATCTAATACGTTGAGGGCAAAACATGGCATTGATGTAAATATGGACATTAATGTCGAAATGGACTAGTGCACATCGTGCCGTAATCACTTGGCATTTCGAACTGTAACTGGAATGTTATTAAGTAATTCTGGTAATACCTTTTCCGCAAAGTTTCGATATATCTTGTCGTTGAAACGATATGATACCAAGTGTAAGTCAATAAGGAAATCATTCAAAATACCCCCCCCCCCAACCTCCCAACATCCACTTGACTTACAATTACTCCTGGAAAGCACGTGGACATGTTAGAGGTGCTCCCCACACGAACAGTAAGGCATTTTATCATTCCATTGTACCAAATCACTCTTGGCAGGACTTTATTATTGATGTAAATAAAAAGATTTTCTTTTCTTTTCCTTAGCATATCTAGTTTTTTCATCAACACGTTTCTTTTCGGACCTCATTTTACTACCCCAAAAAAATGCTTTTTTAAGAGAGAGATAGAGAAATAGTGAGTTTCTTTCTTTCTTTAAGGTTTCGTCTACCGACCATTTTGATTTCGTGGACGTAATGTTAGTAGTAAGGAATTTTTGTAACCATTCTCAAACATTTTTACCACTTCATCTATTTGAATGCAATAAAGTGCACCCGAAAGAGCAAGAAATAATGAACATTTTCGCAGAATTATATTTCTCTCCCCTTTTTCAAAGCATTTTAGAATATTTTAAAGACCAGAAAACTCACGAACGAATCGCTAAAATAAGAGTAAAAATATTTTTAAATATCCCGTAGGGAAAATGTAAACCTTCAACAAAAAGTTTAGAAACTTTAATATGCATTGATTTATTTTAAAAATAACGTTAGTCAATCTTAGTACAAAACTTTTGATTTTGTCTAAATTAATATGCTTGCTGAGTGAAGAAATTTATGTTACGGAGTTCCTTCCTTAATATGAAGAAAATAGCTCTTCATTAAAATTGTTGAATTAAAATTAATTGAAAGTGCCCTCATGACTAAAAATTTTAAAAGTAAGAAAAATTAAAATTAATAGGCATTATCTAAGCATGTTGGCTTGCTCGGTTAGTAAATAGCTGTTCGTTATCGGTCAGGTCGGTCCAGGTCACAAATAATCTCAATGCATCCTTACCGCAGTTAAACGAGATTAGTTAGCAGTTAACTTAGAGAAAAGTGGGGTTGAACCTCACCTTGTGAAAACATAGCGACTAATGTAAATTAATATTTTTATGAAAGAAGTATAGTGAACAGGCAATAAGCAGACACAGAGGTTGGAAGAATTAGATAGAGAGAGATTGGACGTGTTAAAGCGCTAAGAGGAGATAGAAGGATAGCGAACTAGTAGTGCACATGATATAACTGCAAAAAAGTTAAGTGATCGTCGGATAGTAGACCCAGTTTTGACTCGGACCCAATTTTCAAGTCTTTATTCCTGAATCAGATCCACTTTTGCTGTTTGTAAGAAAAGTAGCATTTTCAATTGTAATCTTTGGATGAGGACACGAGTTAGTAATCTCCCACATTCATAATAAAAGTTAATTTGTAATTATTCTATAGAATTGAATAAAACTGGCTGTTCCTTGACTGAGCATTTATTGAATTTTATTGACTCAGAACTAAAATAGTGAAACTAGAAGTTAAAAAAAAAGGTTTTATTAAAAAAAAAATTCTTTCATTTGGCGTTAAAATATATTCGAAAGGTAGCCGATACTTTTCATAAATTAAGAAACAATACAATTGTAAACAGTGATAAATTTGCAATAAGTTTTGTGAATAATGTATTTTGCCTTTTGTGAACATTTATCATGGTGGGATAAAATAAACTTTTTTAAACTAAAAATGTGCTCCGTATTTTTTAATGTAACAAATACGTAAGATATATTGAATTTTTGAACAATTTAGTATTTTTCCGATTTTTTTTTAAAAAAATAAACATTTTGTGAAATTTTATTTTGCGACCTGATTCATGATACCGCGGAATGGCTTTTCATCGAAACAATCGCCGCAGTTGTTTTCATTCGATATAAAGACGTTCAACTGCGAAATGTCAAGATTCGTTGGCTAAACACTTATCTGAAACGTCATTCACCTCTTCTAAAAGAGTGTTTTTGTTCCAACACAATAACGGAACCTCTTATTTGTGTGACATCAAGATCTAGGTTTTCTTGTCAGTTCCTTGAAGTTTATGAGACAGGTCATTTAATGCTATTATCTTTTTCTTTTTTTTCGATCGAAAAGACTGTGAAATCTGAAACGTATTTATAAAGTGGTTTGATGAACAAGTGAACATAATTTGATCATCGAATAAACTAGAAGAAAATTCTGGAAAATTATATATATATATATATATATATATATATCTCGAAAAACACCTAAAATTCATTCAAATGAATGAAACACTAGTGAATTATCATATATATACGCTCAATTACTTTATACATTTTAGGAAAAATCAAGTTTCATTTTTTAATTTCATATTTTGTATTAAATTAATACTAAGCAGAACATCATTTTCTAATTTTACCAGCAAACACGGAAAGTAAAGCATCTTTAGTAATACGAGTATTTTATTATTAGAACTTTTTATGTATTTGTGTGTTTACATTCAAAATAAATTAGTTAATGGAAGTAAATGCTGGTAATAAAGAATATAAAATAATTTTTCTGTCTCAAAATGTATTTAGAATTCAAAGCATAAGTGTAAGATCAAAAACCCGTATCCTCGTCTACAGGAAATAGTTGCGAATTCCGAGTCGTTTCTCTTCAGAGAATCGACTCAGAATACAGTAGTATACCTTTTGTAAGAGGGATACCACCAAATATGGGGCACCTCTGTTTTAGGGACAATTCTGTTAGACCCGGTCTTTTTGAACAGGGACCTAACTGTATTCACCTCTCATTAAAGGACAATCTATTCAAAGGATACTAAAAAAGTTTCAAAAATAAGACAAAGAGAGAAATGAATAAAAATAGAAATATTCTTTGTTGGTCATCTTTAAAGGTTTCAGAGGCTAGTATGTGCTCAGTGAAAGACAGTTTTATGTCAAGGGAGCAATAAAATGAAAAATTCATCCCTCTTTCCGGAAAATTGCTTTTCTACAGAGAAACAGTAAAACAATACATTAGGAAAAATCAAATCATGGTGCAATCAAAATAATATCTCCCATTCATAGAATTCAAAATCCAGTTATTCTCGTCATAGTACTCAATAGAGGGAAAATCAATATTAGCAGGTTATAAGACAATCCAAAATAATGACCAATGGGAAGCAAGGTTTTTTTAAGAAAGCATGCTTTGAAATTTCAAATTCGAGTGCCGTCCGTGAAAATACTACCGATAAAAATGAATTGATCGAACTTGTCAAAATCAGGGGCAGTGCGTAAATGCAAAAATATTTAGAAATAAATGAAAAATTATGTTCTGAAGGTATCTTTGAAGACATAAAATATTTTATTTCATTTGTAGTTGATGATGCTAGTTTTATCAAAACTAGCTTGGAAAGCAGTGAAGAAGGCGAAGAAGAGCCAGACGAAAAATGTGTCACAAAAAAAAAAAAAAAAACTATACAGATGCCTTAAAATACACCTCCCAATAAAAAAGTTCATGATAACGGTTGGGGATAGTGAAAAACTTAAAATCAACAGTGATTTTAATATCCATGTGGAAAGAATTGCTTTCATTGCACAGACTTTCAAACAAACCCGTGTAATGTATTATTTCCAATAAATTTCTATGAGTACAAAACCCTGTTATTATTTTCATACATTTTTTGCAAAAATTAGATTTTTTTCAATTAAAAATTTTCATTTTTCATGAACTTCAAATTCAAATAAATACTTGTGACGTGACTATGCTATTTATTTATTTAGTACTTACTTAAAGCTTGATACAACCTGAACTTCTAATTAAATTACATTTTTAGTATGTAGTTACACTCTGAAGAAGGGACGCTTATTTAAGGGACTAAATGTCTGGTCCGGTGGGTATTTATTATTAGGAAGTACTGCTGTAGTTCAAAATAGCAAAGAATGTTTCTTAAGGATCACTGATTCGGGTGCTTTTACTCTTTTAGATGAACTGGTTCAAAATAACAGTTGTTCCTTTATGATACTCTACAGATGTCTCTATGATGTTTTATGATACTCTACAGATGTCTTACTAACTCTACAGATGTCGCGGTATAATTTTTCTAAAGTTGATACATGCTTAGGCTTAATTTCATTAACCAATATAAAAGTTGTGAAAAAAAACCCGAACTAATTACACACACACACACATAATGAAAAGAAGTTATTTATCTTAACATTTCAAAAGCACTTGCATATGAAATACGTTTCTGTTGTTGAAATGCTTTTCATATTAATGAAATAATTACTCCACGTTTGGTACACTCATAAAAATAAGATGCAAGCATTAATGAACGATTTAATGCTTTGAAAATTCCTTTTTGCCAGTGATAAAACAAGACAAATAAACTTTCACTAGTGTAAATCCCGTAATGTGGGCTAAATTATAGTGCATTGCATTGTTTCGTAGTATTTATTGTTTAATGGAGTTTGCTTTTACTCCAGGTGATTTCATGTTGTGTTATAAAATTTTATGTTACTATTCTTTATCACGCAAGAACAAAGTTTTCAAATCAACTACAGTAAATGATGAATGTAACAGCATTTCACTAAACTAGATGTGAATAACTCTAATTCAAATTTTGATCTTTGTTAGAAAAAATTAAAATGTTGTTTGTACAAAATCTATTATTTATTTTTAATAAATAATGTACTTAAGAGATGCACAATGAGCAATTGCCATTTATTCTCCAAATTTGATTTGATTGATTGATTGGTTGACCTTATGGGATACCAAGCAACAATGTATATAATTCCTTCCTACTTGAATAATAGAACTATATTAATCATTATCAACTGCTTCTCAGAAGCAACACGAGGGTTATTAAGACACACCTAGCAATTTGGCACCACAGGCAAGTGAGGAAGATACCGGAGCTCGCACCCCTCACTCCAAACTTCCCCGCCATCCAACTTAAGAGCTTTGAGTCCTGACAGATTTAACGTTCCACTATATGGTGGGTCTTTAATGATATTAGGACTTGAGCCCCCGACTCAACTAAACAACGTCAGTCATGAGCTCTTGACTATATCCACTCAAGTACCGCGGCCGCTGCCAGCAGTGTAAATGAAGACATTAACATGTCATTACATTTAACAAATACTTACCTCTATTATTCCGCATGACGCTTTTTGGTGTAAATGGATTTCGAATTCTTGATTCATTAATTACTGCATCTGTACTCTACTATCAAATCCCAACATCCTAATATTAAAAAAAAAAAAAATGGTAATATACAATGTTTATTGTTTTGGGATGAATGGGTAAACACAGAAATGAATAGTGATACTGGCACACTTCGTAAGCTGGGGTTCACTTTCAAATTGATGTCATGTTAGAGTTTTCAGTATGTTATTGACAACGACCATAGCAATTTTGCATTGCTACCAGATGACATAGGGGACACTTGCTTTTGGTGTCACAATCTTTCTCTAATGTTCATGATATCATTTGAAGGCTTTGAAAACTTTAACTTAAATAATCATGATTATTATCGCGATGATTGCGTGACAGGATACTTTTGAATATAAATTCACGCTGTACTTGTATATTCTTAAGATTAGATTTCTCTACGTTTAGTATGTTTTGAAATAGTGAAAAATCTAAAAGCAGGAAGGGGGAGTAAAAAAAAGTGCGGATTTTTTTTTTTTTTTGCTTATTATTTTTTTTAAAAAAATTAATAAATTAAATCATTAAAATTAAATTATTAATCCAAATCATATAAATTATGAATCTGCAATCGAATTATCGAATGAATCTGCAATCCAGCACTTCATCTTTCCGGCTCTGCTAGTTATCCGGCTTTCTTAAACAAGATAAACACACGTTATTTTATGCTTTTTATTTCAATGCAAGTTATGTAGGTAATCAATACAAAACAGTAATTTTTTTCGTGGATTTAGTTATTTCGTAGGTTTGGCTCATTATAAGAATCTACTGAATTAAATTTTATGCAATAATATTCCGCTTTTGCTGTTTAAATGCTTTTTTTTTATCAGTGATTTTCCATTAAACCGGCCTTTTCCGATAATCCGGTGGTTCTCTAGTCCGATATCTGCCGAATTATCGGAAGAATATCGCATAATTGAATAAATATCTAGACACAATTTAAATATTTTTGAGATTTCAGATGACTTTTCACTTTATATGGTTGTTAAATATTTCAAACGGAAGTCTGGTCGCCTTCTGAAATTTAAAAAAAAAAAGACCAGCTTAAATACTATATCTCAGTCCGCCTAAACGCCCTTTTCATATGTATTAAAATAAATATTTTTCCTGATAAATAGAATAATATTAAATCTCGCAAGTCAAGTTTTCTATAAATCTAGTAGTGATGATCTAAAAATATATTTTACTATCAATAACTATACATGTTAAAAATTAAAGAATTTATGTCAGGAAAAATGTCAAATCAACATCTGAGATAACTGCGATACAAATACATTATTTTGTTAAAAATTTAATTTTCAATGACAAATTAGACATTGTATAATTTTTGGTAATCCAATTTATGAAGAACTATTGAAAATAAAAATAAAAAAAGAAAAAAGGAAGGAAGAGAAGAGAAAGATTGCTTTTAGACATTTTACAATTCTATTACTATATGCATGAATGAGTGAAATTTAAACTAATTAATAATCTATAACATCTTTACTTTAATGAAAATTTAATGAGTTTACAAAAGAAGTTTTACTGTTCTATTTATATAAATGCCCATAGATAAAATGATGCATATATTTGATTACACCTGCTTCTCTGTATTTTATGGATTTAAAATTTTTAAAAAAAGCTATTGGTAATTATTATAAAACCATATTCTCAGTCTATGAATTTTTCCAAAAAAAGAACAGGGGCCAACCGTATTTCTTTCAAATTTTAAATTAAGGAGAATTTAAGAAAATCTTAATTGCAATAATCATGGTAAGAATTTAAAAAATTCATGGTATCAAATAAATTGATACCATGAATTGATAACATAAATTAAAACCATGAATGGCTCATTAGAAAATATTGGAGCGACTTTTTTTTGCATGAAAATAAATTCTTCTTAATGCATATAATTTTCGCCAAACAATTTTAATTAATTAGTTTTAAAGGATATGTTAAAAAACATTTAAGTTCGTAAATTTTCCTAATTTTTACAAAAGTTTGTCTGTTTCTTGGCTGTATATTTTCATCGAATTACTTCGTAAGAATACATAATGAAACAGCAAGTAAATGTGGAAAATAAGAGAAGTTGATTTAGCACAGTTGAACCATGGAGACAAAAATAGAAATTTCCAACTGCCAACAGTTGAAACGTCTTTGAAATGGAACATTGAAAAAGATTTGAACCGGACTATTTAACTTGTTGAAAACACGAAGGATGCAAAATAATGACATGATAATTAACTTTTTTTTTATAACGTACTCTGCTCGAAATATTTCTTGCGTAAATTTTGCACAACACACACCCATAGACACTCCTTAATATATGAATAATTAAACTGCGCTGAGAAACGAAAACGAATGGAAAATTATTGATCATTTACTATTAGATTGAAATATTGAGATCTTAAATGGCAAAGAAATATTTAAATATATGACATCATCGAATAAAATTAAATACATAGTCGAACTCTGTAGGAAAAATAACGCGCAAAATTATTTTTATAAAATGATGCAATTATATGCACATGGATAATACATGAAATGTATATAATAATTGAAACACAAGCTTCTTATATATTTTAGGAGCATACTCGTATATGTAAAGTTCTTAGAGCTCTTAAAAAGCAATACAAAATAAATTAAATCTAAATTATAGTTCAATGCGTTAACGTAATAAGTGAGAAATGCATTAGGTATTTTTTATTGTGGATAATTGGTGATTTTTCTCTGCATAAATTTCTTCTGAAACGGTCTATCAGACCAGAATATTTGAGAATGCCATTTAATTTATTAATATTATCATATTTATTTTTTTAAAAAAAATTTATGTTTTAAAGTAAATATTTTAACTTAAAATTTAATCATTTTATTTTTATGAAATATTTTTTATTCAAATTAAACTGATTAAATCGCGGATTTTTTGCTTTTATTTATTTGACTTTTTTATAGTAATACGTATTTGTACATTTAAGATTTATTTCAGAACTGTAGTTGTAAGCAAACATATTTAATTATAAATTTTTACTAAACAAGCAGAATAATTCACAAATTAATTTGAAGGAATAATATTTTACTTCCTAAGAATTAGTGTTTGGCAACATGTAAAAAATAAGATTCAAAAAAGTATAGATATGTTACAAAAACATTAATTCTCTGTTAATCTATGGTTTCCTAAGAAGGTGGTGCCTTTATCTAGAGGCGGATATTGCGGCGGATGACTTCACTAAAATATCTCTGCAAACCAGATGGTTTCCTGAAGAGCTTTGGAAGTGAGAGGAATGAAAATGAACGGGTAAGCTATGGTTTGATACAAAAGAATTGACTAATAAGATAAAAGACGTCATCCACTGCAATATTGCAGCCGACAGATAACGGCTCCGCCTTCCTAGAAAGCCATAACTTTACATTCAGTTATGCTACTGTTTCGGAAATCATTTTTTTTGAGTCTAGTTTCTAAAAAGAACTATCTAGAGTCTTTATAGTATCTTTTTTGGGTCTAGTTTCTTTATTATCCTTTCTATATAATTTTCAATCATATATTTATGCATCTGAATACTAGTTATATATTATCATTAGAGAATATTTAGACTATCATTTTTTTTTTATCTTGATAACTTTTAATATTCCATAAAAATTTAAAAATAATAAATTGACATATAGTAAGAAATAGAAACTGGGGAAAATATTGAAACATGAAATTCACTTTTTACCTGTTTTGCCAGCGGGAAATGTAACGTTTTCCGATTCAATGGAATATTGCAATTTTAATTAAGTAAATTTAATCAGATGAAACCGTACATACGATTATTTTGCAGATAATTATTATAACCCGGGGGGAAAAAAGAACATTCTTTCTTATATCCAAGATATTTGGTTTGAGTTGTCAAATTTATATTTCTTCAAAATGAAGCATATTAATAGAGCTTTTATAAATTTAAGTTTTGCTTTTCAAACAAAATTAGTTTTTTGATTGTAACGTTTTTTTTTTAATTGTCATACCTTTCATGATTAGAAAGACTTAATATTTATGTTCATCAATGATCTGAGAATTTCTTCGATGTGTTTTTTTTTTTCTCAGCACCAATCTTTTATTTCAATGCATTCTTCAGTTTTGGCGTTGAATGTAATGCATTTCAGATTACTTGCTACCTACTACGCTACTGGAATCATTAAACTTTTGCGACGAGAGTCATTAAATATCTGTGGCAAGTTTTGCAACCGAGAAGCATATTAATATGTCTGATACGTTGACATTTCCATTAACAATAATAACAGACTAACAGAATACCACACCTTATATCTTGCATTAGAGAGAGTTTGACTTTCATCAGTTCTCCAAAGACAAGTCATCTTTATGGAAATTTCATAGACATTATGCTGTAAAAAATAATCTGTTCATTGTAATATTTACATAATTTAAAAAAATAGAATTGGAGGGAATATTTCACTCACCAAGTGTGCCTACGACCTATGGCATAAAGTTACGGGGTTCCTATTTAAGAGGAAAAAACAATTGAATTTACTTCCTCATTTCAGTTCAGTCAACCATGTGTAGCATTCTCTCCCCCTTTGAAAGAATTTGATTATGAACACATCATGATATGTTATGCGTAGGCTAAATCGAATCAATATTTCCTGTAAGTGTTTATGAATATGGTTAATTTTAATTAAATTTAAGGAATTGCATGTATATGATCATTCTACTCTTAACTTAAGAGTTAAATAATCAGAATTAGGAAGTAAATGCATTACATCCAAATAATGGTCAAGCTAATAAGTAATCTGTATTGAATTCCGATTCGAACTCATTTCAAGTAAAATTACACTGGCAACAGTTACATAAGAGAAATTGAGTCCCCTACTTACGGCATAAAATTCAACGTTAAATTCACCTGGTGATTCAATTTGAGAATAGCATTAAAATTAAAATTAATAGAAGCAGTTCATATCAGTGTTTAGTATATTTGCATAAGCATTTTCGAGCAATAAACGTAGACTTGCTGCAGGAAAGCTGATCGATAAAATAGAACAAAATCATTCTTAATGAAGTAACATAAATAAAAGTGAATCTCTCTCACAATAGTTCTTAAGAATTTAGGAAAAATCCATTTAAAAAGGAAAAAAAAAAAAAAAAAAAAATTAACTGCTACATTACCCTTGATTAAATTATAAAAATCTTAACAATAAGGAACGAAATTTAAACACATATCTGCATCTAATTCGCATATAAACGAAAAGGTAAGCATAGGTGTGGAACGAAAAGAAAATACTCTACGTACGAGTACAAACAATATCTCACACATTGCTTTTATATTCCAGTTTGTCATGGCGTTTCAATTTTAAAATCTTCGTAATATGGTGGCGGTTACAGAAGTGCCACAAATTCATTACTCATAATGTTACATTATGAATATTGTCTAGCCACACACACAAATAAAGGGCATTTCTTGAGGTAGGAAAAGTCCACAAATATTAAATAAAAATATCCCATCGCCTTCGTAAATCATAATATTAATGTTAAAAACACAAAATTGATTATGGAAAGCGAAAGTAAAAAATTACAAGTTTTGTACTTCAATAAATTGGAAATTTTTAGTATTATAATTGCAAACTTGTCTTGAAATGCAATGAAAAACTCTATCACCGAAACTATTCAGTAACTACGATTAAAATGAATTGTTCAGGAATATACGAATCTAATATGATCCATCACAGTATGGTGATGATTAAAGTTATTTTCTTTGGCACAAAACAGAGTTTCTTATATCGATTCTTGAGTAAATTTTCCATCTGATAAATGATGGGAATTATAAATTCGGGAATTAACTCATACTACATTGGTGTAGAAAACATTAGCGACTTTTTTTAGATCTTAAAAATCTCTTTAAATTTCTTGAGAAATATTTGACGAAATGTTTTGTAACTTTGGGCATGCAAAAAAGTATTTTTGATATCACACTTTCCTGTGAAGCATCAAGGACTTGCTCATTCAGGGGACCACCAACAAGTTAAAATGAAGAGAAAAATGTATTTTCTATCACTTGTGTATAAAAAAAAAGCTAGAAAATGTTTGAGACTTTCACAAAGTATTTATTAAGTTGTAAGAATTTTCGATAAAGGGGTACGATATTATTTATTAAGATATGTGTTTCTGCAGGAAATTCCAAATATTTTCCTAGGTGTTTTTTTTTTTTTTGCTAATAATATCTAGAATTTCTGTCAAATTTCACAAAACTTTCAGAAATATTGATAACGTTCAATAAAAAGCATAATGAAATTTAAAGCGAAAAATTAATTTTTAATGAAATATGAGGAATTATAGGGAATATTTTTGTACATTACATGCGTTATAGATATAAATATTTGCCTTTCATGGAACTGTAACCAATAAAATAAAGCAGCTTGTATAAAAAATGCAGTTGTATTTCGTGAAAATTAATAAAGATATCGATTGTATAGTTGAGCCATATTTTTCTGATATTCTCTGAAAATAGCTTTAATGTGGTGTAGATGTTTGGAGAGGAAGGGACCAGTTCAGGTGTCGTCCTCGTCCTTCGACCGAGGCTCAAAGTTACATGGTCCATCACCAATAGCCCTCGTATTGCTCCTTAGTGCTAGGTTAATAAGCAATCACACACTCACACTTTGAAAGCAACTAGATGATAATGAGTTTTCCCCGTATTGGCATCTTTAATAATTTATTCCAGGATGGTTAAATCAAATTAAATAAAATTTATACTAATATATTAAATAAACACATATGTTTGTAAAATGAGGCAAATCATAGCTCATAAAAATTACATTCAATTAGAAAATCCGAATGATATGGAAAATATGTATCAAAAATATATTGAGATAAAAGCTTTAGCAATAGTCCTTTTTTTGTCTAAATCCACAACGCATCAGGTGAAAAATTTTAATTTCAGGATTCAAAAGTAGTATTTTGTACTTGAAGGATGAAGAAAGCTTTCTAGCACAAGCAATGAAAAGGATGCTTACTGTATGGAATTAAGCAAAACAGAGGCTTTATTGAAAATGTAGCTTAGGAATAACTGTTTACCACAGAGGGAGAATAACACACATTTATAGTTCAGGATATAACCTCCCCAGAATGTAATGATAGTGTGACACCGTCTCTCGATACTCAACATCAAATTATTCCACAGTTGTGGAGGTAAAAGGGCCAAATCCTCAATGGGCATCCGTTTCAGTTGTTGGGTTTCAACCAGCAGATGTTTTGCAGTTTTGTATGCTTTATGAAAATATTACAAGAGTATATCTATATATTTTATTGCATTCAGGATTACTTTTGGCATTGATATTGCTGTAAAGATTTTGTGACAATTAATTATTATTATTATTTTATTTTTAAGTTCGAACTTCGTTATTACATGTACCTTTTTTATATGATTTAATTAGCCCAATTTATAAGTTTATGCATTTATTTAATTTAACGGAGGGAGGGTAAATTTTATGTGATTCAGTTTAACCACCCTAAATGATAAATGATTGTAAATTCCAATTCGTGGAAGACCCTTTATCTAACTACTTTCAGAGTGTAGCAGAAATACAGCGAACTATATTCTTCCTGAATTTGCATGATATACAAATGGATCTTATATACAAGTTGCCCTAATATTATTGGCTACAATTTAATGGAAGGAAAATATTTATTTCTAGAGCGCATACGTTGTAAACGATTTTTTTACTCTATATAATCACTTATATTTCTGTAAATATTCAATATTTTCATTTTAAATTTCAGTATATTGTTTTTTTTTCCTTGAACATAGTCAATATTTCTACAAATTTTTCTGGAATTTAACTGAAATTCTGGATATAAGCAAAAAAGCAATTGAAAAAAGTTTGGAATTTTCCAAAGAAATACTTATATCTTAATAAATATAGGTGTTACTTTTACGAAATTGCGAACAAACATTGCAGATAATTAATTAAATGCTCTGTGAAAGTCTCAGACATTTGCAGCCTTTTTTATAGAAGGGGCGATTAAAAAGTTTTAACTGATTAATAGTCCCATAAATCCATATGTCACTGAAGTTTTACTAGAAAATGTGAGATCAAGAATATTCTTTACATGTCCAAAGTTAAAAAGCATTTATTTCGTCAAGTATTTCTTTGAAAAATTTAAGAAATATCTAAAATCTAGAAAATTGCTTAAGTTTCAATAGTGAGTTAAAACACTATAAGTGCTCACTACTTCAGAATGTGACTCAAAGAATATCAAAATATTGGAAATAAAAACTTTTTGTCGAACTTCGGGGATATACTGAACAACAATTCGAAATTTAATACACTGATTTCAATTCAATAAAATTAGAAAATAAGTAGCCCAAATATATATATATATATATATATAATCAAGTAATGTCTAAAAAATTCCCATCGGCATGTATTATTTAAATATTTGAATAGAACGAATAAGATTATAGAGAAATATATAAATCATGCTTAAACATTTTGAATTATTACTGTACAAGATTAAATATCATTACAAGAAAAGTAAACACGTGAAACGAAAAAAAAAAAAAAAAAAAAAACCCAAAACTACTAAGCCCATAATGCTTGTTTAGAGAGTATCAACTTTTTAACTCTGCTGTTACGGCAGCCTCTTTATATGTCTAATCATGTTTCCAAAGAAGGTTAGGATATTGAATGGAAAAGCAAATTTATAAAATTAATTTTTATTTCAATTTCAATATTTATATTAATGTTAAGTTAAATATTCATAATTTGTTTAAAATTTCATTTGCTTCCTTTCATTATGAAGTTAATTCGTCGGTACTTTTCCGTTAAATAGGTCCGTTGGCGATGGTTAATTTTTTTTTCGTCAAATGGAAGCTATGTCACGGGCAACCGCAATAGTACTGCGTCGGGAGAAGGTGAATTCGCAAGATGCAATTTGACGATTTTTTTACGGACACCCCTTAACGGAAAAGTACAGTTAATTCTAAGCAGTAATTACACAGCTATGAGTCATGTAAAAACAAAACAAATAAGCATGTTTGTTAAAAAATTCATTACACTTTGTGTATACTAAAGATTTTATTCACTAAAAACGCATGAAATACTATGAAAATTATTAAATGTAAGATTAACAAATGCATTTGAACATCGAAAACTATTATATTAATGCGATCTACTAGAATATAGACAAATTTGAGGAAAATTTGAATCGTATAATGATCCTTCAAGAACGCAAAAATAAATACTGGAGATTGTGAAGGGTCAGCGAATAGGTGCAAAATGTCCCAATTTGAAAATAAAAAGCATTATCATAATTCATAAAATTCTATTTGTTCATTTCGTTGCGTTCTCTACCATCCAGTGAATGTGAGTATGAAGCTTAACGGCGTAAGAGCCAAATATGGCTAAGCTACGCCAAATCTACCTATAACAATATCTATAATAATGGAGAATTAATGAGCGATAACAGTCAGGGGGATTACATCTTCACACCAAGTAATATAAAGAATTATATCATTTTGATTTGCCCTGGAAACTAAAAAGTACTTTCCTTTATAATATAAATGAAAATCATGAAAATTTGAAGATTAACATTTTTTGGAGAAAAAAATATACTTTTTAATGTTCGGGAAAATTTAAAATTCGTAATAAACAAGCAAATATTGAATAAATCCACTATTTATTTATTAGCAACTGATTATGAAATTTATTTGGTGTTAATTTCATATATACATCTTTATAAGTAATTAAAATTACTATTAAAAATTTAATAAATTAGACCATGAAGTTTTAATTTTATATACGCTTGTAATAATTATTTTCAATATTATTCCCCTATTTATTTTATAATATTTTAATTAAAATTTGTAATTATATTTCTGAAATAAGGCATTTTTTCTAATAATCGCTACAATTCAGAGCTAGACACCATAAGAATATAATTTTCTAACTATTTATTTGCTTTAAAGTGAATTTTTATATGTATTATAATTAAAAAATTGAAATGCCTTTTTGCATCGTATTTTGTTTATTTTTAAAATCACAATTAAAAGTTTCCTTTGTACAGTAATTTATTTAAATAATATACAGAAACAATGTAAGCTTAAAAATTTTGCATATGTTATCAGAGGATTTTCAAATGAATTAAAATTCATAATCAATCGCGAGAAGTATTTTGTACGAAATTGGGAAAAATAATTGCGCAAAATTGGAATAATTGCGAAAATTATTTTATTCGTAATTGAATGAATCTTGTGCTTCTGATTCACAAGTAGTAAGCTAAGATGTCTCAGCTTAGGAAACTATATAAAAACGATTGATATATTAAAAAAGTTGTGCACTTTTGAAATTTGAACAAAAACATACATTTATAATTTTTATGATTATTTATTAATGTCTGCTACAATAGGAAATGTTAAAAACGAAATAATTAAATGCCAAAAAAAAAAAAAAAAAAGACTTTCTTTACACATTTGTTAACATTTCAAAATGAAAGAAATTTATTTAAAGGAAAAAAAATTCAGAGGAATGGATTTCTTAAACTTAGAAATAAAACTTGTAATTTTAGCAGCCTATAGTGAAACTGAAACTAACATGAAAATGAAATGTTTCCCTTATGGTGAACGAATTTCGATGAAAAGTTTACATTCTCCCTGCTTTTATTATTTTATTTACATTAAAAATAAATTTAAATATTTATTGTTTCTTTTAAGGCATTTTTTTTACTTTAATTCTTTTTATTTAATAATTTGTACTCTCCTCCCCCTTTTACGTATTCTTCTTACCTACTTTCCATGCAATATTTAAGTATCTTTTATTACTTTTTGTATGGCAACACCGCAAGTTTTCAGTCTGACGGCAATCGGAAAAAAAAAAAGTGTAGGCGGTCTGCTAGACTTTCTTATAGCATTCGAAATGTGTTTTCATTAACACCTGTAGAAATGAAAACCGCTCAGTGTTGAAGCAGGTCGTATAAAAAGCCCTCCGATGTGCAGCTTAACTATACAAAGCGGGAAAAACTGGTGTTCCCTAAAAAACTGAATGAAATAACTTTTAAATTAATTTAATCATGCTCTGCGCGGATCCATCAATTCCGAGCAATTGGACTTCGCCGATCGTTTCAACAAAAAAAGAATGCTATGTGGATTCCTTGAGTGTTCTTCTGAATATCCTGTTGATGTTAATGACATTTGTGGTTATTTTAAGATACAAGTGCACAAAAATTGAGAAAAAGCATGGAGAGCTAGTGCGCTATCACGAGCATTGTTCAAGATCAGTTTTAACTCTGATTTTGGTTTTCTTAAATTTAATAGAAATTGGCGAAGGAATCATGGTGAATCAATTTAATCATTCATCCAAGTTGCATATAATCATTACACCCGTTTCATCTTTGATGTCAACTCTATCTGCTATTTTGTTTTATCATTACGTCGAGAGATTGAATCGGCCGAAATTGCTTTTGATATTGTTTATGTTCTGGCCTGTGGCAGCTATCTTAAAATTAGCGAAACTGATTACTGTATATGGCATGGGATTAAACATTTACCACATGAAAATTGAAGTTACCTGGGCGATTACTGTAATTTATTGCTTGTTAACAGCTATTGATGCCACGCTCATCATTGTTCAGGTAATTACTGCTTTGCATTACTTTTGCTGTGAAACTTACTGTTTACTATTAAAATTAATATACTAAAAATAAGGTATTCAATATTTTCCATGATTTAAAAGCAATTTAATGAAGTACTGTTTCAAATAATAATTGGAATTATATTTTTTATACATTCTTTTATAATAAATGTTGCTGTATTGTTATAAGCTTAAATTAAGTTACATGTTTTCATGTTTAACAATTTATGCTCTATGAAATAAAACTTTCCAGTTTCAAATGTTTTAAGTTTTAAGTAATTGAATTTGTGTTGTTATTGATAGTGTGTAAATAACATAAATGTATCCTTTGTATGATTCTCCATCTATAATCTGTTATTTGGTAAGATTTTTTTTTCCTTAAAAAAATGCACTTTTTCTACATTAATCGGTG
The DNA here is from genome assembly GCA_019974015.1 of Nephila pilipes. Lineage (NCBI taxonomy): Eukaryota > Metazoa > Arthropoda > Arachnida > Araneae > Nephilidae > Nephila > Nephila pilipes. The sequence goes on along the minus strand of BMAW01008619.1, from coordinate 330,845 downwards.
TTGATAACAACTACATGTGTGTGTATTCAATTTATTAATGGAATGTAATTTTTTCTATGAAAATTTTTTAAATTGTAAACTTGCATGCTTGCTTCAGTTCAATTTTTTTTTTTTTATCCTAGATGTAAAAATGTTTTACTACCATTTGCATTTACAAATTTTATTGTTAAAGATTTTAAATTTGCAACTGTATTATTCTACAAAATTTTTTGTATACTTAATTCAATGAAGAAACTGTATATTAAATTATTGTTTAATTAAATACTTTTGTAGATTGTTGTCTTTAAAATTGTGCATTATCTTTTCTACCTGTAATAGTATTTTTAATTTTACATAAGCAACTCTTATTTTGGTAAAGTTAGTGTTCTTAAATACTTTTTTTTAACATAAAGCAATGTTTAAAATTTTCTTGGATGTTTCCTGTTTTGTTTATGCTTAAAACAAGTGTTAAAAATGACTGAGATTTGTAGTATTTTATTTTGAGAACTTTAAAAAGCTATGTTTCATAGTTTAAAATTATATTTGCTTCACAAAACAAGAAAGTAAGAAGTGCAGAATTTTTTAAACCTAAATATAACTCTCTACTTAACTTCACGTTTACTATGCATAATATGATTATACTTAAAATATTTATTTAAGAGGCAACATAATTATTTTGTTCAAATTTTAAGCTGACTTTTAAAATTTAAGTAATTTTTTTATGTGTGTCTGGCTCTTCTCATTAAGTATTTTTTTTAGAACTTAATTTGAATGTTGAATTGAATTTGTACTAATTTGCCCTTGTCAAGGTTCTGATGCATAAGTCAAGGAGATACATTGTTTCATTTTGACCCTGAACATCACTTTCCTTTAAAGATTACTTTACTATTATTTAGTTGATAGTTATTTTATTTATTTTTTTTATAAATATCTAAATCTTTCTCTGTTTCTTCACCAGCAATAAATTCTGCATTTATAAAAAAATTTTACATACCTATTTTGTCTTTTCATGTATAATATTCAATTAAATAAATGTGTACAAATGTTTTTTGCAATTAAATATATGTATTATTATTAATGAATAGAAAACAGAATACTAGGAAATTCTATTTTAGTAATTTGTATTTGAGTTTAAAATAATTTAAAGAAATATTTTATTGATTGAAATTTTTGCAGATTGTACTGATTTTTGTATATGAATTTGTTATTAGCTTTTATTATTTCTTATAATTCAAGAACACACACACACAAATTGCAACTCTTTAGAATTAAATATTTTGAAACATACTTATGAAACATTATTTTTAAACTGTTATTTTTTATTTTTGTTTTTTGTGAAAGGTATTTTTTTCTCTTGTGTTTTCAGTTATTATTCATTATATTGCACAGTTGTATAAAAAATTGTTGTTGGGTACGAAAATACTTAAAAGGCTTCTTAAATAGCTCTAAATTAATTTAGGTACTACATTGATATAGAGATGCTTATGCATTAAATTCTGAAGATTTTTAATAAATGAATTTTATGTATATATTTCAGAAATACTTCTGCAATAAACCATACCATGAGGAACCTGAATATAAATTTGATGTTTCCAACATACAGTATTTACATCCATATGTTAATCTGTTTTCTCAAGCTACATTTTCTTGGTTATTGCCACTTTTGAAACTTGGTTATCAAAGACCTTTAGAATTAGTTGATTTAGAAGGGTTACCAGAAGTAAGAAATTCTGAATTTTACTTTTATTATTTTTTTCAATTTATTTTTGCCTTGCTTGTGTATTGTAGAATGTGTGATTTTGCTTAAGGATACATTAATTTTTTACAGTTTAATAATACATTTATTAAATTGAATTTTTACTGTATTGATTTTTTTTATTGAAACTTTAAAATAAGCTTTAATTTAAAAAATTCTATGCTATATGCTTGGATAACTATAATGCATTTCTTTTTTATGAAGTTAGTTTTTATTTCCTTTTTTTTTTTTTTTTTTTTTCAATTCTCTGAAATAATTTATCCATTTTTTTTCAGGATGAAAAGGCTGATCATCAGTTTAGGAGATTTAATGATGTTTATATGGAAGAAAAAGTTAGTGTCAAAAATATTTCTGTGATATTGCAATACTAATTTGTTTTACTTCTGTGGATTTATTATTTTCAATAAGTAGACTCATTTTTCAAAATACGATTTTAAAAAACTCGTCAGCAATATATTTTATGTTTGGGAGAAAAAAATCTTTAAATTTTTTTCTTTCTCTATTAATTTATAATTTGCAATTTTTTTTTTTCCATTTTTTAAATCTCTTTTTGATATCTTTCCTCCCTTAAGGTTTAATATTCTGTGCATTGTTAAGCAGACATTAATATCTGTTGATCAACTTTATACTTTAAATTAGGGGTAGGCAAATATTGGCCTGCAGGTTACATGCGGCCCATTGAGAATTTTTTCGTGTTTAAAATCATTTGAAATGAAACTAGATCTATATTTTCAATCAAGCAGGAGAAGGCAATCATTATCATTTCCCTTTATTAGGAAAACAGAAAGTGCATCAGGGCAGGCCCCAGCATTTTTGCCGCCGTAGACAAACCCTTAAAAATACCGCCCCAAACTTTAAAAAAAAATTTAAATAAAAAAAAATTATAGAACCATGTTTACCAGAAGAAAATTACATGTAATATATTGAGAGAACCAAGACAATACTTTTCATACAGATTTATGGAAAATTGTGTTATTTGAAAACAAAATATACATTTTTAATGAACTAACTTCAAAGAACTCACTAATAAAGTTGAGAGAAAAATATTTATATTTTAAAAAAATAAAAATCTGAAGGAAAATTAAAGCATTTTCTATTCGTTTGAAAATCTTTAACAGTTTGAAGCAATATAAATGAAATATTTGACAGTTACAGAGTTGTTCATTTGTAACTAACCACATCATAAAATTATCATAGTCTAAACAACTTGTTTTATGTTATTTTTGACCCTAGTTTTTGTAATTAAAATTATTTCCTTTTATATTAAGTAATCCATTATAAGGTATATTATATTATAAGGATGAATGATAATCCATATGTATCTGTTGCTAGCTGTAAAATTTGAATATTTCAAATGAGTTTCTTTAAAAATTTATAGGTGACTAAAGTAATTTTTTTTCACCATCAGCGGCTAATAAAAAATTTGTCTTTGACTTGTTATGCTAACTGAAAAGGCTTGCATAAGATTATGGTGCATTTTAGCTGAGAAAACATGTAATGCATATTATTCATCATAAAAATATTCCAAGAATTTGATGACATATATATTTAATGGAAAAGTGAAAATTTGGAAGTTTTTCAGAAAAAAATTACAAAAGATTTCATGAAAATGATGAAATATTATTTTTATCACCTGCCTTATAATAAAAGCAATTATAGAAAGATTTTTTTTTTCTTTCACTTTATCGTATACATGATCAAAATTTTTGTGCATTAAATAATTTTAAAGTACTGTAAAAGAATTTTAAAATGAAGATTTAATTACCTTTTGCTGTTTAAGTGGAATGAAGAATTGCTGCTCTGATTTGTTTTATTTTTTTTAGATATAGGAAACTAAATAAATAGTACCGATGTAAAATCGCAACAAGTTTCCCACTCCTTTTCTTCGAAAGAGGTAGTTTCTTGGGGATCATTCTATGCCTTTTCTTTTCATTCACCCTCAAACATGTCATAAAACACAATGTTTTTTGTCACTTTTTGAATTTAAGTGCATATCTCAAGAATATGGGCTCAAAGGAGTGGCTACCTAACACTGCATTTATATTAATAAATACAACTTTTTGAAGTATTGCTCTATTCAGAGTTTCTCTGGTGGCTGCTTTCCTTTGATCTCTATTCCACTACTTTTAAAAATAACAAAGATAACAGAAAACAAACACTGAATACTGCAAAATGTTGGATTGTTGTACTGCTAACTTGATCTGCCTCAATTCATGTGTTGTTACTTGCACCTTTCTCTTTGAAGCAATTTGCCAGGGAAAGGCAAGCCGTAAGCTGAGCCTGCATTTTGATGAGGGTAGTCACCTTCATGTTGGCTCATCTTGCAATTAACATAGAAATATCCAGAAGCTTGTATATTTTTGTTGCATTTGAATAAGCTTGTGATATTCGCTTCACAGTGCATCTCACAAAATAGAAATGCTTTGAAGCCTGTCGGTTCCTGCTGTATTTCATTTTACTACAAATTTATTTTCTAGGTTCAAGTAATCAAAATATATTTTCATGTGTTTTTTGCACTCCAGTTTAAGTAGTTTTACTGCTTTAAGTAGTTTCCTAAATTTTACTGCCTAGGGCTGGCCTTCAGTGCAGGAAAGTGTTTCTGCTAAGATTAGGTATCATACAAAATTGAAAGGATGAGGTCTCAAGATTTCAGGATTTTATGAAAATTGAGCCTAAATTCAATTCACTCTCATTTCCCATCACTGCTGATATTGACACAGCACCTGAGAAGCTGCAGCTTGATGTTATTGATATGCAGTCATACCATGTTGTGAAATAAATGATTAATGCTTTGATATTAGTTGACTTTTACAATTTTTTTTAGCTGCTGAAGAACTTCCATATATGAAAAAATTTGCTGGGTAAATGTTCTCTATATTTGGGTCTGCATATATGCATGAGCAAATTTTTTTTACTTGAATATCAACAAGAGTAAATGTAGATGCTCTTTGACAGATATTAAATTGCAGGTTGTGATGAGAATCTCATGTAATATTGCTTCTGATTTAAAAAAAAAAAAAAAAAAAACCATGTAGAAAAGTGTGATAAGGTACATTTGTCTTATCAAACTGATTTTAAAATTAAATCTTTTTGCTGCTATAGATTACTTAGAATTAGCATAAAAAAATAAATTGAATAAAACTATTTCTATTTTAATTAAAGTTTAAATGAAAAGTTACACTAATGAATGCAATCATTTTAAAAGATGTGGCCCTCCACTAGTTTTCCACTTCCACAAAATGGCCTCCAAACAAACAATTGCCCACCCCGTTTTAAATTCACGTTTTCAATAAATTACCATATTCAATTTGCTGTTTTATGTTTGTTTTTGCATGGCTTCCCCCCCCCTTTGCTTATTATACTTAGAATAACTGTGAGTTCCATCATTATTCATTCTTTTTTCATAATATATATTTTTAAAAAATATGCAGTACTTTCCTATGCAGATATCTATAATTTAATTTTATGCTAATATTGTTTGCATTTTGATTATGAACTTTCATCTTAAAGTGGCATTTTATCTTCTTGTGCCCGAAAATTGTTTTGTAGCAAGCTGCTGAAAAAGCTGGTCGAAGAATATCGTTATGGAAGTGCTACTGGAGGACATTTTGGAGATCCTTATTTTTTGGTGGTATTATGAAGATAACAGGAGATGTGGTCAGTTTAACTGGTCCCCTTTCCATTAGCCTTATTTTAGCCTATGTAACAGCTGTCAAGGAGGATAATCTTCCTCATGGAACACCTGAACAGGTTTGTATATGGTTCATTTAAGAAGAAAAAGATTATGATTTATTGTTTCCTTTAATTAATATTTAAATAAGAACCATAATAAGCAATTTTTTACAAATAAAATTGCTGTAAAATAATTTTAAAATAATGACAGAATTTTAAATAATACTTAAGAAACAAAATTTATAAAACTGATATTGATATCTCTTGAATACATCCTGATTTATATCCTCATTTGCAGTTTCCTTCCTCCACATTTGCTTTTATCCTAATATTACTGGCTAAATAATTTATCCTCAATCATCTATTTACTAAAGAAATAGGATATTATTTTTTAAGGCTATATATTCATGCAATGTTAAAGAACATGAACTGAACTCGCACAGAACACTTTTACATGTAGAAAAATGATCCAGCATAAGTTTTATATTTTGTCTTTGCTCTCTTATGGAGGATGATACTAACAGTTTTAATGTATTACTCATTTCTATTTGAATAAGTTTATTTTTCAGGTGTGAAATATATTCTATTTTTTACATCCTATACTGTAGTCTTAAATAGAATTTTCACTTTACATGATCAAGATTAAAATTGCTTACTTAGGGAATGTTTCTAAAGAAGTTATGTAATAAAGGGTTATATGTAGTACAATGTGAAAATTTATGCAAATAATTGAGTATTTTTCTGCATGCAAATATGTTTTAAATTTGGATCAGACTTTTTTTTGACATAATGAGAAGATAGTCTTAAAACTGTGACTCCCAATCTTTGATACATACATCCCTAGTATGTGGTAGAATGGTTTGGGATAAGAAAAATTAATATTGGCAATAGCAGAAAACAGTAAAAAAGTAGAAAGATTAGAAATTATGCTGTCCCTGATTGTCAATAGTAGTAAAAAGTTGTAAAGTAGCTCGTTTAAAAGGATTTGAGATGTTGTTCAGATAATATATTTTCTAAAGCAGATTAGTGATAATAACTGCATTTCGAATCCAATAATGAATTTGGTGTTTAAAAAACTGAAAGATTATCAATCTTTGATTAATTGATTGAGCTTTCAACTGATTCTTTTTTTACAATCTAATTTCACAAAAAAAAAAAAAAAAAAAAAAAAATGTCAATTGACTTCTTGGGAACAGTGAAAGAAGAGTGGTCAAATAATAAAATATCTATTACTTTTTCACTAAAACAGAGCTTGTTGAACGAACAGTTTTATCTTAAGCATATATTAAGAATAAATAATGAAAGGTGCTTAGTTTATCTCTTATTTTAAGATTGAATCTGTTTTCATTTGAACCTGATTTTTTAAAATCTCTGATTCATAAAACTAGCCTAAGGATTGGATTGCAATTATTAAGTGTCTTGTTAAAAACTTTTATATCAAAATAAGTAATTGTAATGTACTTTTTTTTTATCGGAAGTTATTGTGTATAAAATTTAAATTGATAGTTATGTATATATATATGTGTTAGACTGTTATTATAAAAAAAAATTAAAGTTTTGAAAAATATTTGATTACAAATCAAAACCTACACATGTTATTAAGTTAATTTGAGTCTTTTTATTGCTTAGCTTACCTAAGAAAACTCAATGATGAAAAGTCCAGTCAAGAGGTACGGATGGGGAGGGGGATCCAAAGTAATGCTATTTTGAATGTAGAATGATTGCTAAAATGGCAAAAGGGCTTTAGTCCAAACAGTTTCCTAAATTCAATTTCAAAAAATTAGGTGTCAGTGTGGCTAAAATGGTGTGGTACCTTTTGAATCTCATCATTGAATATTTCCCTGTTATAAATTTTTTTTAATGAATTGTAAATTTAGCTATACTTAATTTCTAGAAACAAAGATTGCCCTACTTTAAGGTAAATATCTGGCAAAATATAATTTTTCATAAACTTATGAGATTTTATAAAAAAATATATTACTTAATTCCATATTTATTGTTCAAAAGTAAATGGATCATTGCAATTTCCCTCTTGGTTTGCAAAAATGTTATATAAACATTTGTGATGTTATTTTTTAAGAAAGTAATTTTAATTTTGTTATTGGCATTGTTATTTCTTTTTGCAATGCAGATATCTCTGCCAAATTATACATATTGCATATATAATCCTTATTGTATATATATAATCCATATTGCATATATATATATATATATCATAATCTTTCCCTTTAAAATTAATCTTATACTATTGCCAGTTGTTTTTTTATTAGCTCCTATATGTTTTTAAAGTTTTAATAGCAGCTGCACACATCTTATTCATTAAAATTTGTGTGATTCATAAGAAATAAAATTATTTAAGGATAGTTATTACAATTGAACCAGTATATCTAACGAAAGTCTGCCACCATTTTTGTGAATTCAAGCTGCTTTAATTCAAAAATGCATAAATCATACTGTTAAGAAAGACATATTTTTGTCATTTAGGAACAATAGAACAAAAAATACTTAAAATAACAGTTTTAAAAATGAAATTTATAGACGTTTTTTGAAAATTGTTAATTGTATGTTTAAAGTAAAGTTTTAAAAGTAATTATAAGTTTAAAAAAAAAAGCTCAAATATTTGAAACTTAAATCTGTACTGTAAAAAAATGGAATTTGTTGAAAATATCGAAATGGTAAAATAATTAAAACTTGTATTGATTTATATAAAGAAATAATTTTTTTATAACTGAATTATATTCATGTTATAATGGAAATAAATTATAATCATCCTAGAATTTGTGGCATAAATTATACACTTCAATATTTTAAGTGCAAATTTATGTTTCATAAATTCATCCAAAATTTTAAAACATTTGTTTATGTTTTGTAGCTATATTTTCCTACATCATGGGAATTTATACAAAATGGTTTTGTTCTGACAGTTATTGTACTCATTGCAACTTTCCTTCAAAGTACCCTATCGAATAATTTCAACCATCTTGCCATAGCTGAAGGAACTCATTTGAGGACTGCTTTGCAGGTAAAATGAAGGTATTTTTGTGAATATTTTACTGATTACTCTTTTATATTCCTGAATGTATGTACCTTATTAGTGAATTACTAAAAATATATATTCATTTTATTCTCTGTTAAATATGTATAAAAATAATTTTATGCCTTGAAATTTATTAAATGACATATTTCATTATAGTGTGTCTTAGTAGACATTTGTAAATAGATTTTTTTATTCCTGTTCAATTTTCTTCTGTGCATATTGTCATGTAGGTCATCTGTTTTTTCTTTTTGATTTCAAATTTTTTATTCTATCATAAATAATATTCATAAAAACATTATTTATAATTGATTAATAGAAAAAAAGGACTTTTGTAATGTAAATACAAAACTTGATATGTTCAAGAAGAAACAATTATTATAAATGATTGAAATAGCTTAGTCAAATAAAATCAAACATAATTTTCAAAGGTTTTTCACTTTAAGGAACATAGTATGATTGCAAAGTTTAAAACATGTTTTCTTTTCTTCATTATTTGAAATAATGAATATGTGCATTTGCAAAGAAATAGTTCAAGATTGTTACAAATGTTATCTGTAGTATTTTAAATTATTTTTATTTTTTATTAAATCATTTAATTAACTGTTATATATTTAAATAATTTTTATTCTTTTAGATAAAATTGTAAAGTAAAAAATTCCAGTTTTTTAGAACAAAACTAGTTCTTTCTTTTTTTTTAAAGTTAAAATGAAATATTTGTAATATCCTTGTATATTCTTTTATAAGATGACTTTGATATTTGCATTTATATTTTACATAATATTGTCTTCTATCAAATTAAAACAAAAACAAATAAAAGAAACTTAATTGTTTGCTAGTCTTTTAATAGATTATCCAAAATTCTGTTTTCTAATTTCTTACTGTGTTTCCCAATTATTATTGAATTACTTTTGTTTAATATTGAAAAGTATTATGACTAATAAAAATAAATCTGTTTTAGTGTCTTGTTTATAAAAAAGCTTTGAAAACTAGTTCTGCATCTGGACTTGATACAGGAGCTGTTGTCAATCATATGGCTGTAGATGCATTCAACATGATGATGCTATTTTCTATGGGTCATTATTTATGGGCTGTACCATTCAAAGTAAGCACTAAAGATAGTGTTTCTTAAAATATATGAGCAAGCCAAACAAAGAACATGGAATTGAATCTCAGCTTTAGACTTTTATTAATTAAAATCAATCTGAACTATCAATATAGGAACAGAAGTAATATTAACATAAATCAATAAATGTACAATCCAAAGCCCAAGAGCAAGAAAAGGAAAATCTATCTTGATTTTTTTGCATAGCAAGAGGGTATATATAGAAAATACTCAAGAATAAATTTCTCTTCAGTTCATACCTCTTTGTATAAGCTCTCAAGAACAAATGTGGATTCATAGAGGGTTTCATCCATCGGGGGGCAGCACCTTGGTTGAATGCAACCCGTGGATCAAATTGTAATAAGATGCAGTGAGTGAATGAAAATAGATTTATGGGGAAGGAGCTGAATTTGGCTCTTGCGCCAGTGTCAGAAAACGAGTATGGTTACAATATTAATTAAATATTTTCAAATTATGGTAATCCAAATATTTACTTTTTCTGGCAAAACTTTTGCTTTGTTTCTTTTATATTACCAAACCTAATGTCAGAAATCTTTAAAGCCTGAATTATTGAATTTTTTTTACTTATTTTATTCCTTTAGATAATTTCTTAGTTTAATTTTAACAAAAAAAGAGCTAGTTACTAAAAGATTAACCTTGAAATTAGGTAATATTTCTTTTACCCACAGTGATTTTTTTATTTACTTTAAAAAGAGTATTTTGTTATTTTCAAAAGTCAGTTATTTTAATTACTCTAAAATTACTGTTACAACAAAATATAATATTACAGAAAATTAGTAACTATGTAAAGCAGATCTTCTGGTTAGAGAACATATTATTTTGACTCTATCTAATTTTTTTCACATGCTCTTATTTCAATCAAGATATATGCAACTCTTTAAAATAAATTTTTTTATTTGTAATAATTATAAATTCATTTATATGTTGGTACACTGATTAAAGAGTAAAGATCTGGTGTATAATTTACTGGGTCTCAAGTATTTTATTTGTATAGCTAACTGTGTGTTATAAAAAATATTATTTTGAATAATGCATTAAATTTTTTTTTTATTGAATGCTTACAGGATGTAAAGCTTTCTGGTATAAAATGTATTAATTTGCACACAACAAATTTTATTTATAACAATTCTATTTTTGACATAACTTTATAGCAGTTTGTTACATTATTGCATTAATTTTTTTAAGTTTTCTTTAAATACTTTTGAATTACAGATTGTATTACTATTGATTCTGTTATACTCAAAGCTTGGTTACAGTGCATTAATTGGAGCAGCTACAATTATTTTTTTAGTTCCTGTGCAGTATTATATTTGTACACTTTTGTCTAAAATTCAATCAAAAGCTTTGGTAAGTATATCTGTCATGTCATATTATTTCATTTAAGTGTATATTTTACTTGAATTATTTTAACTAAACATGAAAATTATGTAGTATTCTGAAATGGAATATAAATATGTTTTTTTTAAATTGTTTAAAAGTTTATACTCTAATTCATTACAATAATTAAATATTTTTTTTTTATAATTGATATGTAAGATATTGATGCGAGTATAAAATAAATGAAACAAAAGGTCCGGTTCCAATAATTTGCACTTTTTTTTTTTTTTTTTTTTAATTTTATATACTATTACCATTTCTTTTTGTTTTCTGTCAAATTTCTTTATTCTATGTTTCCTTTTCAACTAAAATAATTTCTCTTTATTCTTTCTAGTCTATTTTATGGTTCTTATATAGCTGTCTATGGGTTGGATTTCTTTCATCTTTATTCAATTCTATTCTGTTTAAAAATACTTCATTCTCTATATCACACTTTCTTCACTTTATTGAAGTATGGTATGTATTTAGGTACATATTGTAAAAGTTTTTTAAACATTGCAATGCATCTTATTTGAAAAATTTAAAATTTTTAAATCTTTTATTTTATGTTGCAAATTCATTTAGCCTTCTAAGTATTGTTTTTTAAATATTAAAGAGCATGTTAAAATTTTGGTTCAATACAAGGGTTTTATAATAAGTCCTTAGAAAAAGAAAGAAACACAAATCATTTTAGGTAGGTTTTATTTATTTTTTAACATAGTCCCTTTTTAGCTCTATACATTTTCCCAAGCATTCCTCCAACTTTTTTTAGGCTATGTAAAAAGTATGATTTTGGAAGATCCTCAAAATAAGCATCTGTTTGGACGATGACTTCTTCATTCGACATGAACCATTGTCTGTTTGCTGAATCAGTGCAAGAATGAAGCATAATACTCTCCAGTTATTGTTTTTCCTTTTCCCAAGTAATGGGTGTAGATGATTCCTTGAGCATCCCAAAATGCAGTTGCCATCATCTTGTCGGACAATTTCACTATCGTTGCTTTTTTCCAGAGCCTGTTCGCCTTCAAAAACCCACTGTTTCGACTGTTCCTTTGTCTCTGGAGTGTAGTAGTGTACCCACATTTTGTCCTCAGTTATGTATCAATGCAGAAACTTGTCAGGATTGTGATGAAAAAACGAAAAAATAGTCTTGGAGTTGAACATGCAATTGCATTTATTTTCCACTGAGAGCGAGCACGGCACCCATCTTGCTGAGATTTGTTTCACACCCAATTTTTTGCATAAAATTGAAAATACTGTAACTTGTGATATCCCAGTGGCCTCAGCTATTTCACACACTTTGATTCATGAATCACTCAAAACCATGTTGTGAATTTTATCAATCATTCTGAGAGTAGTCACTTCCACTGGAAGTCTCAAACAACGTTCAGCTTCTGTGGATGTGCGGCCATATTTAAACTCATTTACCCATTGTAAACAAAACACAAGAGCAGATGTGCCATGAACTTCATCCAATTCAGCTTTTGGTATTAAGCCTTTTAAATATCTGTGTTTAATCACTGCTTGAAACTCATTTTTTCCCATTCTTTTATGTAAACACGTTTTTTGCTACAATCAACAATAAAAATGTAACCATGTGACGGAAATAACGGACAGCTGTCTAGTGAGTCATGATATTCACTAAAAACAAACCAAGTGCTTGATTCATTTTGATACTATGAGCACCATCTCTTGGGTTTTCTCAGGACTTATTGAACAACCTTTATAATATTTTTAAATCTTCATTCTTAATGAAAAAAATTGCTTAAGTAAAAAATTGGTAATTAAATAGCATCATTAAAATAATTCTCTCAGAAATTGGTTTCAAAGAGATTTTTTTTAAAAAAATTCTTTCTATTTACGTCCCCATAAAAAGTTAACAACTAATTGGCAGAAAGCATTTTTTAGAGTATTTTTACAGTTCATGTGTGAGTAGTGACAGAAATTTCAATAGGTACTTTTATTCTGAGATAGTAATAAAGAGAAAATTTTATTATGAAAATAAATTACTATTTAAGAAGTAAAATTTGATGTGTAGAATTTAATCTTCACATTTTCTGTTTTTTGGGCAAAGCACCATATTTCTGAAAAAAATAAAACATTTCTTTTCTTATCAGCCAGTGAACTCAATATTTCGATAATAATTCATTATGACAAGAGAAAACATACTTTCAGAAAAACGCACTGATTAGTCATGCATTATGCAGATAAAAAATTAATTTTAAATCAATATTTGTATGTTATGGACACATACATGAATTGGCTATTACATATATTTCAAAATATGCCAAAAAACTTGCCAATGCTACTGGATGTCCAAACTAGGATTGTAGATAATCAGAAAGTTCTAAAAAATGCTATTAATTATGGTACCTCTCTTATTAAATTATAATATTTCATAAAAAATATTTGTGCAGCATTTTGTTTACGCAGTTTATCGTTACTTATTTTTGCTATACTAAGTTTTAAAATATTTTTTTTATTTAAATTTGAATAATTTTAACTTTATAAAATTATTAAATGTTTATCTGCTTTCATAAAAATGCACTGTCAACTATTTTATTTTCAATTTTTTAAATTGAATGTTTAATATAAATTCAATGTAATTGTATTTAATCAGTGCTTATATATATTTTACATTATGAATTTTTGCTTTGAAATTTATTAAGATCATATTAAACATATGCTTTTTAAACTATTTAAAAAAGTGTTACCAAATGTATAAATTATTTTAAACTATTTAGTTTAGAATAATTTATGTATTTGATGAAATTTTTATATATTTTAATATACCCAAAACTATGTTTGAATAAAATTGTTCTTATTTTAATTTTACATAATTTCTAAATAAATTAAATTTTACAAACAAAAATTATTACATTATGGTTTTAAAATTGATTAAAAGAAACATTTATTGATTTTGATTAAAGGATGTGTCTGATGAAAGGTTAAAAAAGACTACTGAATTACTTCAAGGTATAAAGCTTCTGAAATTGTATGGTTGGGATCGATTGTATGCAAATTTTGTTCAAAATGTTCGAGAAAAGGAGTTGAAAATATTGCGCAGTGATTCAATTTGTGTTGCTTTTAACAGTAAGTAACAATGCTATATAATAATATTGTTTTGGTCTAGGTCTCTATCCAAAAATTTTTGTAAATAAGTATTTTTATGTATATTAATGCAGAATAAAAAATATTTTCATTATAAAAATTGTATTTGTTAGTTTTTTTAAAAATCTATTGTACCTGTTAAATAACATTAAATATTGATTTTTTTTTTGTTTAAGTGTATATGTATACCATTTTTGCCTTTTCAAAATTTTTTGTTCTTTTAAATTTTTTCAAATTTCATATATTTTAGTTTCTTGATATTTTATTTATTTTTATCTGATTTATAATTTTATATTGTATATACATATATTAGTCTTGGTTTTCTGATATATATCCAAACATGCTTAAATCATATAATCAGTCATGGTACAGACAGCAGGCAATAACTGCATAAACTTAACATTTATTGACCACATGATGGATCACAGGGAAGGGAGAGATATCAAGCTGCAGATTGTGGAGATCAATGTGTATCCGATGCCTTGTCTCTCGATGCATCTTCATAGAATGAGCGCTTGATTGGTGTGCTTGATTATAATGCTACATTTTATATTGCAGTAACCAGGAGAAGTAACATTTTGTGCATAAACTTCTTAGATTCTCACTGTTATTAAAACTTGAAAAGAAAAGGGACCCCTCTTTTTTTTTTTTTACCTAACATTTGAATTAAAACTAAAACATAACCAATCCCAGTATTAAAGAAATCTAAAAACCCATAAAACATGAAATTCCCCTTCATTTTTATTACACACACACTCACTCACTCACACACATATATAAACATTTACATTGTTGTTGAAGGAATTTTTCAATTACATTGATTATGGTTGTATCTTAGATTTATTTATATAATTTTTAATGCTTGAATATTTTTTCAAAATACTAAGTTCTGTTTTTTTTTAAAAAAATTTATTTCAGCTTTTATTACTCAAACTTCTTCAATCATTGTCACATTGGTGGTATGTATTATGCTTATTATTTCTCTATATGTATGCAATGTTTTATGCTATTTTAAAAGTATTTCATAATATTTTAAATAAATTTAGTTGTATTATTTAATATTTTCTTTGCCTTTTAATTAACATACATCACCAAAAAAAAAAAAAAAAAAAAAAAACTGCCATTCTGAACGTAAAAATTAAATAATGAGAGAAAGTTCTATATTTCCCTAATTTTTTTCCTTTTCTATTTTACTTCATAAAACTAAATTTTTTAAAAGAAAACTTTGTCTTTCACTTGTGTAACTCTTGTAATAATTAATTTTTTTTTGGTGAGGTATTTTAAAAATTAAGAAGCTTTTTTAATTTTTTTTCATTTCAAATGATAATTCAAATCGCAATCAATATATAGTTTGCTTTTTGTTAATAATTCTTTTATATGAATTATTAATGATGTTCACATTGTTATTTAAAATTTATAGCTATAATTCATCTCATTGTTGGGTTAGGCTTGTTCTGTTACAAACTTAGCATTTTTTAAATTCTTTTTACTCATTGCACCAATTGAATTTGTTGAGCCCTTTCTTTAGCATTCATAATGTTATATCTAAGATAATTAATCCTATTAGACTCTGGCTTAAATTAAAAATTTTAGAATGTCATATGTTTATTTTCATTTCATTTCAAGATTGGATCTAAGCATTTTTGTTTTATTAGGATTTATTGATTGTAATTGAAATGGTAATCATTATTGTAATGTATAATTAAGATTAGTGTATATGAAATCCGACATATGTATAAGCTACTTTGTTGCTTTGATGTATTTCAATTTTTCCTTTCTTCTACTTTGATTGCTTGGTAAACAGAATGCATTTCTTTTATGGCATGATACTTAATTTTGTGATTGCTAGTCCAGAAAGTGTATAATCTTATTATAAAATGCAATATATTTTCTAATGTTATTAACATTTAATTGATAAGCTTCATTTAATAGAAAAATTGAACTTTTGTTTAAAATGCTTTTTTACCTTTTTGAATTTATGTATAAGGAAGGAAAAGAAGTTGCAACTTATATCTTAGAATGAAAATGATTTGACTTCACTGAAAATTGTTTCTTTTATAATATTACTGCATATTTTTGTTAGCACTTTATCTGTATTTCATGTTTTTTAGTTGGTTAGCAATATTTGCACTATTTATTATTATTTATGATTACTTTTTTTGTTTTACTGTTTCGTCTTTTGCTGAAAATATAAATGAAATAAAGAATTAATATAAAATTAGAAAATTTTCTTGTATTTAAGTAATAATATTTATTTTTCCATAATTTTTAATTTTATGTAGATAAAACAATACTTTTTAATTTTTGAAAAATATTTTTAAAAAATTGTGTATTGAATTTATTTTGAATCTAATATTTCTTCAAAGTTCCTATGTGGATTGGGGTTTAAATATTGTATTGAAGTAGTATTTAATGTAAAGGTGTATTTTTATAAATATTCTTAGTTTCATATATGCAAATTACTTAATTTTTGTATCTTTTCTTATTATTTTGTGCAATTTCAGACATTTTCTCTGTTTTCAAAACTTGAAGGTAGACCTTTAATGCCTGCAGATGTATTTACTGGACTGGCATTGTTTAATCAATTAACAGTACCTCTTTATATCATACCATTTGTTATACCAATGGTTATAAATGCTGTGGTAAAGTATTCTATGTTACTCCATTCTATCATGTAATAAGTCATTCTAATAAGTAAATGTTTTAAGGTACTACTACTGATTTTTGAAACACTAGTGCTTTTAGTTTATTTTTTAAAATTTCTTTGTTAAGATCCTTTTAAAAATGAGAATATCCTAGATGTGTAGTGATTGTAATGCTAATTTTAATTTTTAAAATTTGTTTATTTTATTTATGATTAATGTGTTAATTATAAAGAAAAATCTTTGTTATACTTCCTTACATTTTTAGAATTATTCAAAATATTAATGTAAATGCAGAGTTGAACAAAATTTAAAGTTCTTAATTCAAAAATATTTATTAATGAATTTGGATTGAATTATCTGTTAAAATATTCAAGACCTTTCTTTATCCTTTGACATATTAGTTTTTACATTTATTATTTAAAAGTAACTCGTAACATTGCGCTATTCATGAACCTTTCCTTAACTAATATCAGGGATTACTTTCTGATCATATATTTAAAATTCTAACTCCTTTCCAATAAAATGAAACATTATACAAATTAGATGGAAGATAAAAAAGTGTATTGAATTGAATTTAGGATAGTGATATATAAGCAAAATAGTTTTAAAAGGAAAGGCAAATAGCTGTTGGTGAGTAGTTGGGAGTAAGTTAAAAAGTAAAGTGCATTGCTGTAGTTCATTATTTGTGATTAAAATGGGTTAAAAGTGACTCTTAGTTAAAGGAGGTGGTAATAAGAGTCAAACCCACATTATTCAAGAAGTATCTTACTAGAAGTAATTGAATTGGTAAGCAAAAACTTAACTGTTTATTACTAAGCTAGAATTCAGATGCATTGAGAGTTATTTGAGAGAATACAATTTTGGATAATCTGTGAAGGAATCTGATAAACAGTGTTGGTATTTTTCTGACATTTTTTTTATTGGAATTGTGATCTTATTGACTATTTAATTAAATTTTACGATGTCTGTAGATTTAAGTAATGAAGAGATGTCATTATAAATTTGATGCAAATCTTTAATAATTCTTCTAAGTTTTATGCATGTATTTACATTTCCTGAAATGGAATTGGAAAAAGAATTTGCATGATCATGGAAAAATGTTTGTTCTCTTATTAGCTATAACATACTCGTACATGTATCATGTATCTATGTAGTATTCCTGCAAGATTTAATCATCAAGACAGCAAAATTCTGTTATGATTTTTGTCTCTGCATTTCAAGAAAAATTAGTTATTAAATCATATTTTAAAATTTATTTTAAGTAAGAAGTAATTTTTGGTCAAAATTAATATCCACATATTAGTTTTGTTGTAACTATATGCCTAATTTGCTTTTGTTGTATCTTAGAATTCCAAAGCAATTTTTAATAGATTTTCAGGAACATAAATAAAAGTGGCCACATTTGGATAAATGCTTGTGATATTGAGGCATGACAGTATTTTTTAAATTTTTATTTTAAATAGTGAATTTTTTTTCAGGTCAGTACTAGGCGACTTGTGGATTTCTTAATGCTTCCAGAAGTAGATTTGTCTCTTCCTTGGAGAGATGATTCCGACACACCGGATGCAAGAGTAGAATTTGTTCCAGATAGTGGGAGTGTTTTGGTAAATTTACTTTTACCTCCTTAAATTATAAGTTAATGAAATTACATTAAAAATTAAATAACTAATATGTGAACTGAAATTTATCATGTATCCTTCTAAGACCACTTGAAAATAGCATCATGCAAAAAATTAAAAAAGCTCTTGATATTTCAAGGTTAAAAATCTGTTGTGAAGTATCTATTAAGTTTGGGAAATCAATGATGTATAATTTTTTTTATCTCATATATTATAAGTAAGGACTTATTAGATTATGTGTAAATATTCTTTTAAGTCCTTTAAATATATAAATGCATTGAATTTTTACCAAAAAACTGAGGAGGGGGCAAACATATTATTTAAGCTTTCTTCCCTTTTCTTTCAAAAGTTTCATGATAATTTTTTTAAGAAAAAAAATTAGTGTAAATATTCTAAGAATTGTTGAATGTAGATGTTATTTTTTGTGAATATAAATGACATAAAACAGAAATACTGAATTGCGAAATGCTATATTTTGTAGCTTAATTTCTGAAAACAACAAATTAATGATGTTTATAGTAAATTTTATTAAAACTGATATTGCTTCAAAAAATGTTGACTGACATGCTTGTAATTTCCATAACTGCATATTCATATTGATATATAGATTAATTTTTCTAGTTGCATGTGAAAGAAAATTCATTTGATAGTAGAGGATATCTCTCTGGATCTGAAGAAGGTGATGGAGTTTTTCTTCCTGAATTCTATAATTATCCTCCTGTTGAAGAAAACACCCTTGTTTCAATTAAGAAAGGATATTTTGCATATGATGCTGCATATACTATACCAAGCTTAAGAGATATTAATGTACAAATTCCTGCTGGTAAGATTCTGATATAAAATATTGATTATGTACATTAGTTTGTATGATATTTTTAATAAAGTTATGGAAGATTATATTATGATTATCTGTTCAAGACTATAAGAAATAATTGAAAATTTAGTTGTAATCATAATCCAAATATTTTTGTTTGGGTATGTTTGTTTCTCTTCAAAAATTAATGTGCCACATAATTTATATACTTTTAGTGCTCTTGAAACAAGTATTTGTAATTTCAACTTTCATTTTCTCATAGCTTAAAGTTCATACAAATTTTATTGCTTTTTTAATGATAAAAAGCAATCCTAAATAAAAATCTTTTATCTAACTTCATGTAAACAAAATGTTCATGTGCTGTTCTTATTATTGTTTTAGAATCATAATTCTATTATTGTATTAGATAACTAAAAGCTGGCATTAGATCGACTTGGTACAATACTTGAATTTAAAATTATTGATGGTTATAAAGACTTCAGCAATTTATGCGATTCACTATTATTTTGAATATTAGCCAGTCTTATAAATGTAGAATGTTATTAAGTTCCATTATACATTTTTATATTAATTCTGTTTTTGGAATTTTATAGGGAAGCTGACTATTATTGTTGGAAATATTGGAAGTGGAAAATCATCTCTTCTGTCAGCCATTCTTGGAGAACTTCATGTGATAAGTGGTTCAATAAACTGGAATAGGTTGGTATTTTATTTTTTTTAACTGCATAATATTATAAATCCAATACCTAATTATCTTTTTATTCCTTTTATAGTGGTTTAATAACTTCGTTTTGTAATAATAAAAAGTTATTGCTTAGAATGAAGGGTTATATTGAATATTCTACGAGGCTCAGTTAAAAAGTTAGTTGCACTGTTTAAGTAAGCAAAACAGGTTAGGAATTTTACAATAACTTTATTTGTATCTAAAAGTTTCATTCAAAATCCATTTTTCAGCATAACTACTTCCATTATTTAAGCATTTGTCTTGGCATGGTACAAGTTGTTTTCATACCTTCTGCAAAGAAATCCTATCCAATGCCCAATAACCATTCTTGGGTTGCAACTTTCACTTCATCATCTGAATTGTATCATCGCTGAAATATGAAAAATATCCAAAATATGAAAGTCACAAGGTGAAAGGTCTGGGCTCTAAGAAGGGTGATCCCACACTTCCCTCCTTAACTTTTTCAGAAGCATGCACGTTTGTTTTGCTGTATTCAATCTTGCAGGAGCACAATGTCTTTCGATAGCTTACCTGGCAATTGATTTTTGAATAATTGTCGTAATTGTTTTAATGTTTCACTATAAGAAAATGCTTTAATTATGGCATCCTTTATCATGAACTCTGTATGCACCATACCTTCTCTGTCGAAAAACAGCATCATCATCCTGCAGATGGAACAGTTCCAACACTTTGTTCGAGTCAGGGAAGTGGAATGTTTCCACTCGAGGGAAGTGCGTTTCACTTCAGGTGAAAAGTGGTAAATCCAAGTCTTATCTCCAGTCACAATTGTGTCCAAAAACTCATTTCCTTCCATGTTTATGACTGATCTTCAAACATGTCTTGAAAACTGCTACATCACATGATAAAAATAAATGTCTGAAGTGTTGCTACACATTTTCATCAAAATAGCCTTTGACAGAAAATTTTTACGCAATTTTAATTAAATTTTTGCAAAATTTAGTGCAACTTACTTTCTTAATTGATCTACGTAATAAAGGATTCAGATTTCTTAAATTAATATTGCTCTAAATTCATTCCTTTGCTTATTGGCTAATAAAGTTATAATTTTTAATTATGACTAAGTGATAAATATTATGTACCATATCCATCCAATTTCCATGCCACTGTTTTTGATAAATTTGTGACTCAGTTGAATTTAGCCATCTTTTACTCAATGTCTCTCTACACACATATGGATAAATCTGAAGGTTTGGACTGCATTATGCAAACCTTAAGACATTCTTCAATGCATGCAGTGAAAATTTTGAGGTCAACGTGGGTTGCACAGATCAAAAAAATCTTTTAGAAAAACCAATCTTAAAACTGTGCAGATGAGGATTGTGCAGTCCAAATTCAACATTTTGTGTGTATTCTGCAGTTGACCTTCATATTTCTCTGAGAATAAACGCTATTCTATATTGAAATTAGTGATGATCATAGTTATTTGTTTTCGTGGTTTCTATCTTTTTTAAAAACAAGATGTATTGGCAGATTTTTGAATAATTTTTAAAAAATTATGAAGTAATGAATTTTGTGCCTGTGGTTGAAGAAGAGCAAAGGTTACCATAACAGAAATAAAAAAGAAACTGCTTAATAGTAATTGACTAAAATACTAAAAGAAATTGAGCTAAATGGCACTAAAGACTATGTTATTAAAATTTTTATAACATCAAAAGTGTTTGCAGGATGGAAACTAAAAGGTGAAGGACTTGATAAAAGGAATTGCTTCCCATCATTGTGTCTTTTCCCTTGATTAAAGGTTTGATTTGTAACATTCTCTTGATTTATAACATCAGAAGTGTTTACAGAAAAGAAAAAAAAAAGGTTAAGGACTTACTAAAAGGAATTGCTTTCCATCACTGTGTCTTTTCCATCAATTAAAGGTGTAAGCAATGATATGGACCATAAATCACTTCCATCTGTAAGATGTCTCAATCTTTAAGGAAAGTTCTCAATTTAGAAAGCAGTTTAATATTAAAATACTCTTTAGAAGCCAATATTTGTACTAAATGTTTCTTTCTTTTTCTTTTTTTAACTGTTGTGATGGCCATGATCATGTTATCTTCTTCATTTGCAGTCATGGTTACAACTGAAAAAAAATTGAGGAAAACTTTTACATGTGTGAGAGATGGTTCAATTGAGATAAATCTCAAGAAAAACTGGAAAACATTTTTCTTTGGATTTATCAATACATGATGGGAGCCTTTATTGTTCACAAAACATTTCAATGGATTTGAGATTCAAGTGCATGATTCATCTGCAATGTACCTGCTATATATAAATATATCAGCTGCATTGCAGATGGGTTATGTTATAGGTACACTATAATAAATTAATGAATTTAATATGCAATGGTAAAATTTAGTCTCCAGTTCTGTATTTTTATCTTTCTTTTCAACTACTTATTTCGCATTTCCTTTGTTTTTACTCTTCAACATTTAACTACATGTTTTATGCTTGCCACTTGTCCTATTTTTGCAGCCATAAATATATATATATATATATATGTTCATTTTTTAAAAAACTTTTTCTATGATATAAAAGAAAATATGTGTAAGTTTTCATTGTAATTTTAAGGAATTTTATTTAGTTTTATTTTTTGTTTCTATAATATTTAATTTATTTCAACTTTTGTGTAATATTAATGAAATATATATATTTGTGTGTGTGTGTGTATGTATATATAATAAAATTATTTTGATTTTTTTGTCTCTTATTGGTAATTTAATTATATTGTGCAAATTTCGTAAACTTTGTTTTGATGACATCTGTTAAAGATCGTATAAATCGAACTTTGAATTCAAGAATCATGTGGATCATTGCTTCAGTCCAGTTGTTGGTTTGACTCCTAATACCATCACTAAAGGCCTGTTGTGTAGCAGAGCTGATGCACATTAAATCTGTTAGGGCTCCATATGCTTGCAGGGTATTGAAAATGAAGAGTTAGATGTTAGCTCAGGTATCATCCTTGTCACTTGAATATGGTTCAAAATTTACAAGGTCTGTCACAAACAATCCCCATGTTGCTTCTAATTAATTAATCAATCAATCATTGCTAATGGCTTTAAATTGATTTTTCAATTGATTTCTGACAGTATCTTTAAGAAAAAATTAATCTTTAATAAAAATTTGTTAAAATTTAAAATAAATTGATTTACACATGATTTTTTTTCCAGTTCTCCGCTTGTTGCCTATGTGCCTCAGAAACCTTGGTTGATGAATGCTACTCTTAAGGAAAATATTTTGTTTGGGCAACCATATGATGGAAGGAGGTATACTTTAAAATTTGATTTGCATTCAGATCAATTTTAAAAAGTTCTCTATTAAATTATAACTTTATCCTCAACCAGATTAAATATGTTTTTATGTGGTTTTGTTATTTTACAATCTAATAGTATATATATATATTAGTGAGGAATATGCAAAATTTCACAGTGAATATTCAGTTATTTGATTTATATATATATATGTATAATTAGTATTTTAACATTCATTTACAATGTGCTCGTGTTAATGTTAAAAATTTTAGTTGAATAAAATAGTGAATCTTAATAGTTAGGTAATTGTGAAAATTATAATTCAATCTGTTATATTTAAGTTTCAAACCGTGTATAAGAAAGTGCTATTATGTACATTTACCAGAAATTAAAGTTTAGTTCAATTCTACAATAGTGATATAAAGTATGAAGTTTTTTTTTTATTTTTATAATATAAATTTTTAATGGCAAGTTTTTATCCTATTGCTGCCAAAAAAAATTACAAACTATGTTTTCAATTTATTTTATATGGAATCAATGAACCAATAAGTGATACAATTTATTTCTCTCACTTATTGGATATATGTAAAGGGGGGGGATATTCCTTCCTTTAAATTGACTTCTGTTAAATCAATTATTTTTTCATACTTTGCATCTGCAAAAGTAAATATTATGTTTTATTAAAGACTATAAAAAGTTTAAATTTTGTTTAGAAATTTACGTTGAATTACGGAATCTCTGGCATTTTAAATATGTTTGCGTTTTTTTTTCTTTCAAGAAAGCATCTTATTAATGTTTGAAAGATATTGTTTTTTAAAAGACAATTTATTAAAATTAAAATACATGAAAAGCTTTGTTATTTTTTTTTCATTTAATCAATTAAATTTAGCAATGAAGTGAAATGACTAGTATGTAAGAAGCTAGATATGTAATTGTAAACATTCACCTGATTTTTTTAATTTAATTGTATGTATTTTTTTATAAGTAATAGTATTTTTAGTTTTATATGTTTGTTCAATATTCATTTTTATAAGATATCATCAAGTAACACAAGCATGTGCTCTTCAACCTGATATTGATCTTTTGCCTGCAAGAGACATGACGGAGATTGGTGAACGGGGTCTTAATTTAAGTGGTGGACAAAAACAAAGAATTGCTCTTGCCAGAGCTTTTTATTCCCCTGCTAGGCTTATTATACTGGTAAATATGAGAAATTAAAAAAGTAAAATCAAAAATTCATTGACGGAAACTGTCATAAATACACAGTTAATTTTGAATTTAGGATGATCCTCTGTCAGCATTGGATGCTCATGTTGGAGCATATGTGTTTGAACATGGGATAAAGACACTTTTATTGAGAAGACAGCGAACAGTGATACTTGTCACTCATAAATTAGAGTTTCTTTCATCTGCAACAAAGGTAAAAATTCTTTTAATTTTATGTGTATAATTTGGGATGAAAATATTTATATCAAACCAATTGTAGTGCATTTTTTGTTTTCGTAAAGCTACTGTGTTAACAAAATTATGCTATTATTATTGTAAAGTGATGATGCTTAAAGTAAAATGTGCTTTCCTTTGTTTTTTATATTCTTGCATTAATGAAACAAATTTTTTAATGAGAAAGATCTAATATATTTTACAAAATAAGTCAATTTTGTAAAATATATTTAACGTGAGCAAATGTTTTTTTTCAAAAAAACTTATACATTCATGTTATACTAGTATATACTAATGTTTTTAATATTTTAGGCATTATTGATTCTTCTGTTGTTTTGAGGACCTATAAAATATCAAATTGTTTATTTACTATTTTGGTGTACCAGGAATTAATTTTCAAATATGATCATGTTACAAAAAAAGGCTGAAAACATTTCAGTTGTAATCTAGTAATTGAAAAAAAAAATCTGTATAGTTTAGAAACCTCTAATATTATATATATTTTTAATTGTCTTAGTTTTTTAAATTTCTTTCTTTTTTTTTTTTTTACTTTAATAAACATTACTCATTTTTGTAATTTTGAATTGAATAGGTTATTTTGATGGAAAGTGGTACAATTAAAAAGGAAGGCTCACCTAAAGAAATAGAGGCTTCACTTCAAGATTTAAATTTTAATTTAAGAAAACCTAAGAAATCCTTTGGTAAAGAAGGCATCCCTGCAGAAGGCACATCAAAAGAGAGGCATAAGCTTGTGAGATTATTGTCCAGACAGCAATTATATAGAACAGTTTCAACACAGGTAATTATAGTTAAATTAATTGTTAGCCTGAGTTATATTATAATTCATAACGTATTTTCATAATTTAATCATATATGTTTTTTACAGGGAAGTAGCGAAATTGAAATTAAAGATTCATCACTACTTGAAATTAAAGTTTCACTTTAAGATATAATACAAAAGAATAATTCCAAAATTTCTAAAATAATGCATTTTTGTAGGAGTATTCCATAAATATTTACAATTTTTTAAAGTGGTTTGCAATGGAATTTTGTTATCTAATGTTTGAAATTTTAATATTTGGTGGCTGGTTGTTTTCTATCTTATGGAGGAGAAAGTATTATTCTTGGGTGTGCCAATAACTGTTTCAAACCCTAGTCCAGTGTGTATGAAGAAAAGTTGACCATTTGCTTTTTGATGTGCCTTTACCAACTAAACTAAAAGAGACATCTCTCTTGGAGTAGTTATTAAGGCATTTTAATTTCTGTTGGTGTTGGTGAAAAGAGCCATTACAAATTCTTATATAAAACCAGATTTCCTTAATTTTCTCATTTAAATTTGTCTTGTGATAAAGATGCTGATGTATTTTGATCTACTCAAATACTCTGATTTACTTTTAATGAGTCCAGAAAAGCTAATGATGCATGTCAGAGTTTGTTGTTAATAAATTTAGTTAATTTTATATGCTTTGCTTTCAGAATTTGAACTGATCATTGTAGAAAAATCTTATGTGTTGTAATTTAAAAAGAAATGTATGGCTGTACTTTTTAAATGTGTTTTTGAATAATTTTTATCATAATAAGTATAAAGTTATTTCTTAATAATTAGACTTAAAAGATAATTGAAACGTATTTTTTAGAGCTTTCAACATTCTGATCTAAATAAGTTTATTAGATGTAAAGAGTATTATTTAGCTTTTCTTGAATAATATCAATTATTTTTAATTTCAATGTATTTAAATGCTAAATTATTTATATGTTATTTAGGACATCAAACCTCGTGCACGATTGGTTTCTCTGAGTCGTCAAATGTCTCATGACCCTTCTAGTCCTCTTCCTTGCCATGATTGGGGAGATCATGATGATCCTCTTCCTCCCATTGCTGATCCTGATGATCCTGATACTGGCCATAAACTGCTTAATCGCATGAAATCTGTAGAAAGTCTGAGATCTCGGTCTAGTGCCAGTTCAGCCAGTGTAGTCAGACGTTCATGGAAGTGTCCACCTTCAAGATTAAACTCACGAATTTCAACACGTACAGATGATCTTATTGAAGAAGAGGATGAAGAAGAATTTGATGATGATACAGATGGTATTTATGCATTTTAATTATTGTTTATTAGGAAATAATACCTACATTCTGTTTGTTTTGAAGCATTGATTGATTCCTTTATTGAATTGTAAAATTAACTTGGTTGGATAAATTTTGTGAAGAATTCACGAAGCTTTATATGTAATATGTATAATTTTTTTTTTACTTTTTTTGAAATGCTTTTTCATGACTTTATACTACTAAGTCTTTTATGTAAATAAAATTATTTTTATTTGGGGACTTGGCAAATCTGTTGCTGGTAAACCTGATAGCTTTTCTTTGGGGAAACTTTTACATAGGTGTTGTGTTTTATTTCCTGATTGTTATTGTTTAAAAGTAATAGAGTTTTTTTTTTTTTTTTTTTTGCTTTTCAGCTATTTTTCAAATCATTTATTGTTTTTTGTGAATGCTGAATGCCCTTAAATGTTCCTTTAATTTTTCTTTTTAAGTATGTCTGAAAAGTATGATTTATGTTTTTTTCTTAACCCCTTAACTGATGTTGGTGTATATATATGTCTCACTAATCTGCTACATTAACTGCCCCTGTCGTAGATATGCACCTATCCAAAGTATGATCCAGTGCATTGCACTGCTAACAGTAAAACTACTCCCACAGCTTTGGAATGCAATAAACTGGTCTTGACAACGTTTGAGAAGGATTTACTTATTTTAGAGAGGGAAGGGGGAAGAGAGAATGGGAAAGGGAATGTTTTTGGAACTGTGAAGGTCATAGCTACATAATGCATCATTGAGAAAGTTAATGTTACTGCGTCATGACCTGCGCAACAATAGAAGTCACAAAGTGACAAAGAAAAGCATATCTAATTATGACATACTGCTAGAAACTGTACAAACTTAGAACCATCAACATCTTATTAGAAAAATTCGCCAAGAAATTGTGTTTGTTCAAGGAAATAAATTTGCTGTAAATTTTGCTATCAGTGCTTTGAAAATAATGTTGATATAATGTTATGATATATGGTGTAAATTTCTTTAATTTATGTAACTTTTAAATACTTCTGTTTTTATTATTTTTATATGTAAATTATATTTTATTGTAATTATGTATTAGAACTTACAATTATAAATATTTATATATTTTTTTTAAATGTAATTATAATATAAAATTATAAATTATTTTTAATAATAACTATTATGAATCATTGCAATTTTTTTGATTAAATATTGTTACTTGTTCCATGAAATTACTATAATCTTAGCATTCTTAATTACATTTAAAATCTTTTTGGTTTACTGTTCATTTTTGATGTTATCATGACATCCTTTCTTACTTATTACTACAATGGCTATCTATTTTCGAACTAGACATTTTTTTGCCATTTTGCGAAGACGCACCAGATTTATCGCCTTAATCAGTATTTTTAAATGTTCATTTTAAAATATTCATTGTGCTTGGTTATGATTCAAAAAATTGTTTTTTCAGATAAAATTGTTCACAGTTGTGATCAAGTACAATTACCAGATGGAAAACTAATTAAAGAAGAAGAACGAGAAAAAGGAAAAATATCAAAGCAGGTGTATATAATGTATATGAAGGCTTGCACCTTACCTCTAGCTTTACTTGTCATTTTTCTCATCATTGTTACTCAAGCTATGAAAGTGGGAACTGATTTTTGGTTGTCTGCTTGGTCTGAAAATTCTTTGAATAGAGCTGAAAATAGAACCTTTGAAGAAAATAATGATAGCTTTAGCATGAGTGATAAAGAGGTGATGTATATCAATATTTCTCCTTAAGTGTGCAAAATAAAACGAGAAAAAAAATTGGATGAAATGCGAAAATTTAAGCTTCTAATTTTTTAATACTTTAAATTGCATGCATGAGCAAATTATTTAAAAATATGTCTCAGTTTTACTTTTACCCATGTTTTTTAACTATTTAAAAAAATTTCATTTCAATGTATTACTGGATATATTTAAGGCAAAATTGTAATTTTATTTAATTTCTTTAAATATGTAATTATATATAAAAATTTCAAAAGTGTTTTATTTGTGTTTGTTTTTTAATGTATGAATAATTTGTATCATTTAATTTAAAACAATAGTGCTAATTAATTGGCAGTTCACGAGTTTTATCCTTATATTTAATATTTCTTTGTATATATACTAAATTAAAAGAATTCAGCTTACAGTTAATCAATATGTACATCCTTCATTTCATTTAGACTTCATTATACATTTTTAAAACCCTTTTGTTCTAGAAATCAAATTTGTATTATACACTATCACATAATCGTTTTGAAAAATATTTGTCACAGTTATTGAAATTCACATTGATATGGAATTAAAATCTCTCACACAATAATTTATTAATGACAATTTTTTTTTCTTCTTTAAATTAAGGTTTATTTGAAGAAGTATTGCTTATGCCTACAGAAATTTAATGCATTATATAATTCATAAACTTTGTGTTAAATCAATTTCTTCAACAAAAGCTTCATATGTCATGTAGCGAATGGAAATTATTTGTTAATGCTTCCTTATATAATTAAAGCATTTTCTCCTTTTTTTTAAAAAAAAAATTTGCATATTGCATGAATAATAACACTTAAAAAATTTTCTTACCTCATTTTATAAAGTACTTGAATAATTTTGCGGTTTATTTTTAAGTGGAATTTTAAAATGAATTAGGCTTTTTATTAATTAATGTTTTTGTTTATTTTATTTAGGCAGAAGTAATGAGTTATTATATTCATATTTATGCAATATTATCTGGTGCCAGTATTTTACTGGCATTTATAACAAACATTTCTGCTCAACTTACTTCTCTCAAAGCTGTTAAAGTGTTACACAGTCGCATGTTAAACAATGTGGTACAGTGTCCAATGAAGTAAGTGTTACTAAATATAAATAGTTTTGAATTCTTTATAAATATTTATAAAATCATTTTATTTTTTCTCTTTCTGATGAGTGGATTAAAAATGAACATTAAAACTTTTTAAAAATTCTATTCATGTTAATTTTCTTTTATCTCAATATTTATATTATTTTTTCCCAATGAGTATACTTTCTTTCATTATCAGGATAACTTCAGTTATCATTCATTGAGATAGATGCTTGAATTTTAAAATATGCTTCTGAAATGTTATGTCTGTGTATTTAAAAATCAAATTAAATTCTGGAAAATAATATACTTATCATTAATCCGAAATTTTAAATTTTAATGTCTGAATTTGTAGAATTAACACAATTAGTTTTCTTCAAACTGTGTTTTTTTGGCGGTTTATAGATTTCACTGTTGTATTTTGTTTATAAATTAATGTAATCATTAAAATTTAAAATAGTAGCAATAAATGTTGAAAAACACTACTTATTCTTAAAAATTTAAGAAATTTTTTTTGTAATATGTAATTTCTTAAATATATTTTAAGTTATTTGTTTATGAGCATTCACCACATGGTTCCAGATGTCTGAAATAGTTCATAGTTATTATTTGAGCGAGTTTTGTTTTTATGTATCAAAATTTCATTTTTGTTTGCTTAAATTTTTGTTTGTTTGTGATTAAAATGTTTTAGTGATAGATGGTTCTCTCTCTCTTTCACTTTTTTTTTTTTTTTGTAAGGTTTTTCGACTCAACTCCAGTTGGCCGTATTATTAACAGATTTTCTTCTGATATGAGTACAATAGATAAGGTAAACATTACATTCTTAATTTTGGCATTTGTAAAGCTATTTTTATTAATGAATAATTTTTACGTTCCATTTATCCTTCAGTTTAAAAAGTATGAAATATGTTCCAAATTTTTCATGTGCACTAATATTGTTACAATGAAAAAGCCAGTATATAAAAAGTTGTGCTTTTATATGATAGATTAATGTAATTGAACTTGGTATTCATTGTCAAAACTGTAATTAATTTCATTGCAATTTATTTGTTATATTCTGATTTAAATTTTAGATTATTATATTAGTGTATTTATTTTTAAGCATAGCATGGGTAAACTTTAAAATTTGTTTGATCATGATCGACTATAGTTATCCTATTCACGTATTTTACCTGACATTAAAGATTGAAAATTAAACTCCTTAAAAACAGTTAAATATGTTGATAAGTAATTTTTAATTAAAAATAAAGCCATTATTAGCTGTATTGAATTTAAAAAATTGTATTGTAATGGACCTATTTTGGATTCTCAAAAGCCATGTATTGTATGTATTTTCTAATATGTATCAATGTGTTGTTTTATTGCTGTGATTAGAAAATGTATATTGTGCTGTATCTTTTTCACATCTTTTTTATATGGCAGTTTTGTTGATCCAAAAACATACAAAGTTTAAAAAGGTTTATGTATAAAAATCATTCTGCAACACATATTTGTTAAATAAAATAATTTAATTTGTTTGAAGGCTGGATTTAAATGTATGTCAGGTGTTTTAGAAATGTATTATTGTAATGTGTTTTTGAAATACTTGGCCTATTTTTCATAATTTCTGCAATTTTTATTTGATGATTCTGTTTTTTCAGAAACTTCCTGTTACACTTCCTATTTTGTTGCGTTTTATTTTGCTTTGTTTGTCTGCAATTATTGTAGATATGATTGTGACTCCTTATTTTATTATTGTTGTTATACCTGTTGCTGCTATTTATTATTTCCTTCAACATTTTTTTCGTTATACATCTAGGTAAGTAAATTATTTTTGCATGTCTGTCATACTATTGTTTGATTTGTCTGTGTTTTTATTTTGCTTAAATTTAGCGAAAACTCTCTATTTAGTGTTTAAATTAATAATATAATAGTATTTGAGAAGCTAATGTTGTGTTAATTTTGAGTACAATGGTTATGTGATGTAGTATGCATATTACAAGTAAATATTTTTTAATTTTGTGGAGGCTTATATTATGCTATATGAAACCATTATGTTTTTCCAAAAACTACACATAAATTTCTTAATATATTGGAAGTTAAAAAAAAATCGTTATTGTTTTTTAGAAGTTTTTAATCAGTGGAAATAGATTGTTTATTATGAACATATATTATGAGTGCAAAAAATTAAATTTTTACTAAGTATATTTGTTAAAATATTTAGCTTGATCTATTGCAATATTGCAATTTGGTTTCTTTTTAAAAAATATTTATAGAAAGTGTAAATCAAGTTTCTTATATATTATTACCATTGCAGAGATTTTATTCTGATATTAAGAATATGAATTAGAAAGGCATAAGAATGTTTAAAGATAGATGGGGGGGAAAGCGGGGGAGAGAATGATTGAAAATTTTTTACATTAGTGCTAAAGTCAGCAAAAGATTTATATCAGTTCTGTTTAGTTATATGTTAGATATCGTCACAATGTATGTCTTTAATACTGCTCCAATTAAATTACTTAGTGATGTTTTTTTAGTTATTTATATATATTCTTTTAATAAGAATCAGATTGTTGCATATTTTTGCTAAAATTGCCTTATTTTATGTATTGTTATTTTTAAAAAAAATAATTTGAATGGTCAGAAATCAGTTTGACGTATTTATGATTTTATTTTGTTTTGGTAGGGAACTTCAAAGACTTGATTGCATTACAAAATCTCCCGTATATTCTCATTTTACTGAGACTGTTTGTGGTTTGTCTACAATCAGGGCATTTAGGTATGTACTTTTTTACTTTATTCAATTCTGAAAACTTTTAAACATGTAAATTTGATACGTTTTTAAAATTCTTTTGACGATTTCAGTTATATCTTCTTTATTATTTGTTGCAATTTTCTTCTTGTTAATTTAAAATACTATGATTTAAACAAAATGATATTCTTAGTAAATAAATGAAATAGCTTGATATTTTCTGTTTAAAATTGCTATTTAAATAACAATTTTTATTCTCTGCTGCTTTTTCATGTGCTTATTTGTTAATATTCATTAATATGTATTTACTATTCATTTCTTAAAAAATTATATTACTTTTTCCTACTACAGAGCTGAATCCCGCTTTACAGAAATGATTATGGCTTGTATTGATGTCAACAACACTGCTTTCATTTTAGTTAATTGCTCAAACTGTTGGTTGGGTATTTCACTGGTATGTTCATAATGCTGTTTTCTTAGCATCTGCATAAAATAAATATTGAATGCAATTTTAACACAACATTATGTTTTTTTTTAATAGGATTATCTTGGTGGGATCATTCTTTTTATTGCCACTTTATCTTCCGTGTTTGCATCCATTTATGGAGATGTTTCTGAAGCTTTTGTTGGAATGTCAATGACTTATACTCTGTTGGTATGTGACACTTAAATAATTTGTTGACAAAAATAATTTTTCAATATCCTGTGTTATATCTTTTCATTTCATTTTATTTATTTTGTAATTCAATGATTATTAAACTAAAACACTGTTGCTTTTAATTGCTCAGTTAAAAAATATTGTATCCTGGAAGAAGCTGTTACATGAATGGGTTCTTAAACTTATCTAGTGGCTTTTTCCTCCCATAATAATCTGAATGATAATGATAACTTTTAAATAATCTTTTTAAACATGATTTGGTGATCTGATTCTGAATTACTCTATTGCTCGTGATTTGTTAGAAGAAAGTCGTATTAACAGAATATTCCATATCAGTTTGAAAAGTCTATATAATTAATTTTGTTTTATTGATTTATAAATTATGATACATAATATTAATTTCATTATAAATGTGTAACATAGAAAATATTATTGAATATAATTTGTTTCAAAAGTGACATATATGTTGAGCAATCCTCTCACTCACCCAAAAAAATCCATGCGTCAAAAACTGAATGTGTGTATGTTAATTCATTTTCTACAAACCCTTGAATGGAATTATTTGAAATTTTGTCTAAACATTTTTTAAAATCTACCATTGAATGTAGGATACATTTGAAATCAAGATATCAGAGTTTTTTTAAAAAAAAAAAACATTTGTAACATTAAAGGGAAAAGAATATAATCTAAGGAGTGCATTTTCATTTGCTTTCACTAGTCTTGCTACTAATTTTACGTAAAAAAAGAACTTTAAGAAAAACACATTTTTAAACCATTTTTCCTGTAATGTAATTATTTTTAATTCTTAAAAAAAAAAAATCCAGGTATATGTATTATTAATGTTACTCGATAGATAATTAGTTGCTCGATAGATGGCATTACGAAACAGCGTATTTCATTCTCACTCTCTTTCCTCTACTTTTCCGCATTACCTGTATCGGAAATATACTCAAAACGCCAGAGACCGTTCCAATGCCGATATGGGATAAAGTTAATTAGACTGTCATCTACCTGTCTCAGAAGAACTGTTTACTCCTAATAGGAATAACCTGTATATAGTTCAATGTGTAAATATCTTCATCTCTCCAAATGTTAAACGAAGTAAAACAAATTGAGCCTCATCATTGAATTTCTATGAATCATCATAGAATTCGGTAATGGTATTACCCCTTAGACAAACCAGCCTTTTGCGTAAGAGCAAACTATCGTAGATTTGGGATGTACAATCTCATCACTCCCCATTTACATACTTAAATAATTTAGGTTAAAGTCAGGAATAGGGTGGCTCTCAGGAGATTGGCGACGAAACGGCGACCTCCTAGATAGGTCGCCAAACGTGCGTGGCTTACGCATTGAGTATTCTTAGGGTTACCATAACAAATCACATTTAAATCATTATCGCCTTCAAAAGTTGCCAATGCTCCTAAAAATCACCAATCGCCTTGGGGACACCCTGTTCCCGACTTTAACCAATAATTTTCAACTTTGTTCTTTTATTTGAATGTATTTTATGAAAATTAGTTAAAAGTTAAGAATTTGCTCTTTCTTCTATTCAACCACAATTAATAGGATAAAAAAAATTGATAAATTAACATTTCTTGAACTATTTCTCTGCAAATTTTAGATGAAATGCATTTGTTTATGTACAAATAAAGTTTGTATTATTTAAAATTATTTTTATCATTGTGCTGCATATACTATGGATTTGATAGAAGTATTGAACCAGAATTATTATAATTAACTTAACAAACTTTTAATATTTTTAATAAACTTTTTAAAATTGAATTATATACTTTTCAATTCTGTGAAACATGAATCTATCTAACTGATATGAAATAAAATTATATCATCTTTAGTGCTAGTCCACATGATAAAAACAAAAATTTAAAATGTAATACATCAATATTTTATTCTGTATTTATTATAGCATTTAACTAGCTGAGTATTTTTGTTTAGAGTTATTTTTTGTGTGAAAACTTTTTTTTTTGTTAGTAATGGATTGCAATTTGTGTTAAAATGTGCATATATAGAATCTAGTGGTTATTGATGTAAAGAAAATTGTTTTCATTAATTGTACATTTAATTTTGATCTCAAAAATTTTATTTTGAGCCTAGAAGTCTTCAAAAAAAAAAAAAAAAATTCAGTTACAGAAAGTAATAAATGGAAGAGCAATAAATCTGTTTTTATTTGTATAATTGAACATAAATTTATGATTTCAGAATGTGTGTGAAATTCATCTTACTGATCTTCATTAAGCTTTTTTTTTATGTGTATTATTAGATGTTAAGATAATGAACATTAACATATACAAAGAAAAAATTCTTAATAATTTTTTTATACTTCAGGTGCCTATTTATTTAAATTGGGTTGTGAGAAATTTAGCAAGTACAGAGATGTACATGAGTGCCGTGGAACGTGTCAGAAATTATTCTAAACTTCAAATTGAAGATGGTCCCTCAAAAGATTTATCTGGTATGATATCTGTATTAATTATTTTTGTTTTATTTTATACCATATTTACCTGTTGACCAGCTGCAACAGAACTGGGCCCTGAGATAAAATAGCAAAATGGCTGTTTAAATATAACATAGACTATATTACATGTCACATCACTACATGAGTAGAAAAACAAAATTACTAACAAACACATATTTTCTATGCCATTGTTTTTTATACAGTAAACAACTTTAGAAGACATATTTTAAAATGCGTATTTAAAGGAGGAAAAGGTTGTTTTGTAGATAAAATTATTTCATTTCCTCAGCAAAAGGATTAACTGCTTGTATTGAGGTTGTAATTACCTATTAAGGTCTTTACTGCATATTAATTGATGTGATTCCGTAATTTTTTGAAATATGTTTTTTATATATTAAGTTTAGAACAGAGTGAAAAATTTGATAAATAATTTTTCGTTAATTGTATATAGAGGGAGAGAGAGGAAATTATTGTATTTCTTAAAGCTACACATCTACAATGTAGTGCTCATGTTAGTAATTAAAAACTAAAATGTAGTGTAAATTCTTAGTGTTTAAGCTTTGTTATACAACAAATAAAAAAAATTTCCCTTATATAGTTGTTGCCAATTTTTAGTTTGATGATTTTTAATTGATATTAATCCATCATCCAGAGATTTATTAATCAGTCTCAAATATTTAAATTATATCAGTTATAAGAATTCTACCTTATTACATTTTAATTTCTCTTACTTGGTTATTAATTAGAAAATCAGAATTGAGAAAGCTTGATAAATTACTTATTAAGAGAGAGAATATTTTTAAAAGTCTGTAAAATTGAATAATTGCATAATAATACTTCAAAACATCAAATTCCTTAAATTATTTTTAAGTATTTGAATATATTAATAGATTATTTATCATTTATTGTTGATGATTTTTATTTGAAAAATGATTGTTACTTCACAGTTTTCACTGTTTAATATTAGAAAAAAATATTCAATTGAGAAATTTTTAGATCTCTCAGATGAGTGGCCAGAAAATGGTGCAATATCTTTCCAAAATGTGACTATGAAGTATGATTCTAATAGTGATCCAGTGTTGAAGAACATAACTCTAACAATAAAAGCTGGAGAAAAGGTATCCAATATTTTAATTATTTAATCAACAATTATTTAAATGTAATTGATGCATTGAAATTTAAGTACAAAATCACGGCGAAAAATAAAATTTATTACCCAAAATGATTTCTATTTTTACCAAAAGTGAAAGTATCTTATATGAGTATTCTTTTAACATGGTTTGAGAACAAAAAAGAATCCCCACATATTTTTACTTATTATTATTTAAATTATTAATTTATTTTAATTATAATGTATTTGTATGTAATTATACTTTTCAGTTAATTGAAGTATGAAATTATTGCAACAATCTGTTATTATTAATCTTTATTTTTAAATTTAATTTTAATTTAAATAATAATTACTTCTCAAGAAATATATTTCTCTTAGTTGAAAATAATGTAGTTTGTTTTTATAACTTTTGGAATTTTACCATTTTTATATTAAATCTTCATAGCATTTAATTAAAATTCAAATAAAAAAAACGCATAGTATTTTTCAAAAGCATAACAGGTCATGTCATTATTTTTTATATGTACAATGGCTTAGAAATCGGAATGAAAACAAAACAACTGTTTCATTAAAAATGAATCTGAAGCTGCTTAAGGCAGGCTCAAGAATCAGCTGATATTGAAACTGAGCCAATATTAAATGATATATTTGGGGAAATTACAATATTATTAGACTACCCTTCAACATCATTGGATGAATTTGTTACATTCAGTGACAAAATGTATTTAGGTGTCAATTATGATTGACAAAGACATGGAGATTGATTGTTAAGAGCTCAAAAGATCCAATTGATGTAGATTCCAATAACAACACTGCAGTTCCTGTTCTTATTGTATCAGGAATTTAGAATATTATGAAAAGTTGGTTTGGCGAAATTGGAATGGCAAAATAAATAAAACAATGGATGATATTGAACAATTCCATACTGAAAGAGACACTGCAAAAAAAATAGTTTTTATCAAAAAAAAAAAATTACTTGTTTTTTATTGTGTGTATATAACACATCAATCAATAACTCCCGAGACTAACATTGAAAACAACATTTTTTTTGCAAAATTTTTTTTTTATTCATCAACATAACACCTTTTGTTAATCACCTTTTAGGGTGATACAATCGTTCCAATGCTTTTCCAAATCCTCCCCCCCCCCCAAATTTTTTTCCCGCAAGAAATCTTTTTTGTTGCCAGTAAATAGGGATAAACAGCTTTCTGAATCATCGACTTGTTGCTGTTTTTGTTCCATCGAAAGCAATCGCGGCACCCACTTGGAAAAAACCTTTTTCATGCTCAATTTTTCATGAAGGATAGTAAATACACTTCCATATGATATCTGTGTCATCTCAGCAATCTCACGGAGCTTCACTTTATAATCTTTCATTATAATTTTTGTCACTTCACTCACATTTTCCGGTGTAACGGCTTCCATAGGTCTACCCGAGCGTTCCGCGTCGTTTGTGTCGGTACGACCACGTTTAAACTCGGCAAACCACCGACAAATCATTGCTTTTGATGGACAAGAGTCCGGGTAACATTTTTCAATCCATTGTTTTGCTTGCACGGTGTTTTTACCCATTAAAAAACAATGTTTTATCAGAACACGAAACTCGGTTTTTTCCATTTTTTAAACAAACTACAAAACGACTTTACTCCAACCTCGATAACTCGGCTGTTTCTGGTCCGATCGACTTAAAATTTTGACACGTTTCAAGCAAAGGTTAGTACTCTAGAAAGACCTGGTTACTGGTTTACTACGAGCGCCATCTCTGGGTTAGTCTCGGGAGTTATTGATTGATGTGTTACATATATATATGCATGTGCATATATATAATTATTTAAAGAGTAAATAATGTATCTAATATGTGTTGGACAATATGTATGTATATAGACTTTCTATGTATGTATTTACAAATATACATTTTAGCACGAAATCGAATTTTTACAGCATTAAAGATATTTATGAAATTTTTTTTGTATGTATTGTTTGATCTAAAAAATATTTTGTGTTTTCAGTTTCATGTTAAACATTTTTCATTGTATACATATGAGTGTGAACAAGTTTTTTTTTTTTTTTTTTCATTTAAGCTCATTGAGTTTAGATTTTAAAAAAATTGATTTGTAGTAGTAAATATAGATTTTAAATTGTCTCCATTTTTGAAATGCATAATAGTTTGTTTCAAAACTATGTATTTTATTATTTTTTTTAAAAAATGGTTGTTTTTTCACTTGTTTAGGTAGGAATCTGTGGCAGAACTGGAAGTGGTAAATCTTCATTGATAATGGCTCTATTTAGAATGGTAAATATTATGTCAGGAAAGATTGAAATTGATGGTGTTAATATTCTCAATGTCCCTCTTGAATTTCTGAGATCACGGCTGTCTATTATTCCTCAAGAAGCTGTAATATTCTCTGGAACTGTGAGGTAATGCATCTAATTCATATCTAAACAATAATAATGAAAGATTTTATGAAAATCATGAACTTGTGTTATTTATTTCAGTCTCTTCAAAAGTTTTATTTTGCTGAATAAAATCCAAAATATTTTAATTACTGTCATTATATTTATATGAAATATTTCGAATTTTTAAAAATTTATCACCTTAGAGTGTTGAATATCTTACACACACACATATATGTATGCAGTACTCTGTATAATTACTGTAAATTATTTGTATAATTTACACACTGAAAATAGATACTTTTTTGAATAACATAACATTTTGTCTTTTAATTTAAACAGAAATGTATTTTTGATATTCTAATTTAATGTTGGATGAACATATTTTACTAACTCTATAGAATTATTTAGTAAATTAAATTTAATTTATATTTAATAAAAATTTTTAGGGTTTTTTAATATAAATTCTAAATATTTATATTGGTAATTAAATAATTGTTGTATATCCACTATGATATTTAAAGTAACTAAAATGTAATTAATTGATCATTTTGTAGAGAAAATCTTGATCCAGCTAAAGAGCATACAGATGAAGAGATATGGAAAGCATTAGAAGCTGCTCAGTTGAAACATTTAATAACTGCTCTACCTGGTGGTTTAGGTAAATAGTATTTGTATATCAACAGTTTGAAATGGATGTTTCATTTCTAAAAGCTTAGTGAGAGGAGATATTATTAGTTTTTGTTAATTATTATTCTACTCTGTTAATTACTTAAATCTGTCACAATTATTGAAAATAAGAACATTTTTTAGTGATAGCTTTGGAATATCATCTTGTTTGCCTTGAAATAAAATTATATTTAGTGTAATTTGTTTCTCTAAGATAAATTTTGAATGAAATTGTTAATATATTCAGTTTCATGCAATTATTTACTATTAAGTAAATATTATTTAGTATGCTACTATTTTAAGAACTTAGAATAGAACTGATAAAAACTGTGTGAGTAATAGTAATATTTTCAATCCTCATATTAATTAATGTATAGTAACATACATAAGTTTTTTCACATGAAAATAAGTTATTTTGAAATACATTCATATCTTTTAAATTATTTCTTTGAAGTTGATACTTGCTTCTAATTTTCTGATTGAAAAAAAAGAACAATCATAATTATTTTTTTAAAAATTACTTTTATTTTTATGTTAAAATTGCATTTGTTTGAAGTAAATGTTATACAATACTAATGTAATTTTATTTTCTGCTGATTTATTCCGATTATAAAGTTTTTATCTCTTTTTCAAATTCATTCATACAAGTGTGATACCTACATAACATGAAACAATTCAGTCTTTTTTAAAAATTTTATTTAAATTGTCTTATATGTGAACAATCTTACATTACGATATATATATATTAAGTTATTTTTCTTATAGTATTTGCTTTTTACCTTTATTCATTGATATATATTCATTTTCAGATGCTCAAGTTTCTGATGAAGGTTCAAATATGAGTGCTGGGCAACACCAAGTAATTCATTTATATCATTTTATTTGTGTATACATATAACAAACTGTATTTGAAAATAAATACTACGAACGAGCAACTATTTTAAGAATGTGATAGTTCTTTTAAAAAAATTTCACAGCGATGTATCTATCTGTCAGTTTAAATGCAAAAATTTAGAATGGGTAGTTATCTTATGTTGCTGACATAATTGAATTCCAAATTAAATTTAAAAGCACATGAATTTATTATGAGAAAATTAAGTATTTGTAAATTTCAACCATGTATGGTTTTACAATTCAAATTAAAGTATTACTATTGAGATTCTTGTATCAGAATGTTATGTTTATTTCTGTGTTAATGAATTTATTTTATAAGTATCAAAAGTAGCAATTTTTTTAGTGAAATTTCTTTTGATCTATAATATGCATTCCCCCTCCTCCCTTAAATCATTTTAATTTGTCTTTAAAAAAAGAATGTGACAAATTTGCACAGAAGATTTTTAAGAAAGTGTGTATTCATCATTTTTCAGTTGTTAGTTTTTAAACATGTTAAACTGTTGTAAATTAAGTTTGTGTCATTTTTGTTTCAATTAGCTTGTGATAAGTTAAACTATTGTAATCAGATTTCATATATCACTGACAACCTTGTGGTGCAAGGCCAAATTCTTATACTCTCTGAGACATGCATAATTGTTTCTCCAATTAAAAAGATACTTTTTTCTTGCTATGAGATTCTCTTTATTTCTTAAACAAAGATATAAATACTTCTTTTTTTCAGATATGCAAACTTTCTATTATTTTATAAACTTTCAATGGTACTTGTGTAAAATCCTGTTGACCATTGGTGCAACTGCAGCTGTACTCACACCAATCATTTCATTGGCCGAAAATTCTTAATTCTATTCAAGATGATAACAACTGGATTCTCTTCATTCTAATCATCTACTTCATTTGACACTATATAAATTCATCTATATCAGAATCTAATCTGACACCATATAAATTTATCTATATAAGAATTTAAAATGACACCACATGAATTCATCAATATATGAATGTTAGTAATGAGGAGCAGTTCCCTAATGTCTTTTATTATGCCATTTAGCAGGACCTCAATTTCAACTTTTTGTATATGTGCACGTGTCTTCAAATCCACAAAGTGATAATGATGGTTAATTGTGAAATGTTCGTATTTTATAGCTTTTGATTCTTCAGTTTTATAAGGTTTCCATGAATCTGAAAAAAGATGGTTCTTTCTTCAATATTTTCTTTTATTGCTTGAAAACAGGCTGTTAACATTCTATCAGAAGATCTAACAACGAATGCCCTTTTACCACAATCTATAATGTAACAACACATCTGCTTGTCCATTTTCATGTGTAATGGCACATCATGTCTATTAGCACACTCTTTTATGCCAAGACTTCATAGTTTTGAAAATATGCTACTGTAGTCTGTTTTTTCTAAATTGTGTGATGAAAAAGTTATTCCATTATTGGCAGAATATTGCATCATTTAATGAAAATATTTGATGAATGTTACACAAGTACTTGTATTATTTATAACAGTTTTGCTGACAATTAAGGTATAGAGATGAAACATTGATATATTTCTTATAATATGCTTCTAATGTATTTTTTTAAATTATGGACTTTAAGAGAATTATAATATTTTTATTTGAATTACAAATATTTTCCCCAGCTATTTTCATTGGCAAGAGCACTAATACGCAAATCAAAAATTCTGGTAATGGATGAAGCAACTTCTTCATTAGATCCTGATACTGATCTGATATTGCAGAATGTGGTTGCCGAACAGTATAAAGATAGCACTGTGCTCTCAATTGTTGTAAGTAATGATGTCCTTTTAATGTAAAACAGATTATATAGAAAACCATATAATGATAAAATATGCTCATTTTTAATTTACAAACTCAATTACAGAAACTATTATATTCTTTATAAATAAAGAACATGCACATACAAGTCAAACTCGGATAAATGCAAGCCAGAACCTTCCCCTCCCACATCCCAATATATATGTGTGTGTGTATGTTCACATACACATATGTGTACACATACATTTTTTGGGGGTTGAAGGTTTGATTTGAATCATTTTTAGTAGATTTTTATGTCTTTCCATTCATGTTTATATTGATATGTGCATATTATTTCTCTTCAGTTTTAACAAACATCAACATTATTATTTTTAAAAAGACTAGTTTATTTAAATAGTTTAATAATTTTATATGCTGTTGCAAACTGCTATTACATATTAATCAATTGTAACTGCTTTAGTTAATCATGTCATTTATGACAGCATACTTTTTTATCTTAAATATTGTTAATTGTTGCTAATTTTTTCTAGAATAATGTTTTATTATTATTTTTTACTAGTGTTATTTCCTTTTAAAAAATGCCATTGTTCTGTGCGCTACGTAATTTTGTAGGAAATTCACAAAAAATTTTAAATTCAAACATGTGATTTTATTTTCCAAGTCATCATATCCAAAACTGAAATGTCACCTTTATGTTACAGCATCGTGTACAAAGTGTCCTGAATTTTGACAAAGTGATTGTATTAGATGGTGGTCGTGTTGCTGAAATGGGAAATCCGAAAGACTTGCAAGAAGTAAAAGGGAGCATATTTGCTTCATTAGTGAAAGCTAGTCATCAACATCATTGACATATTTATATTTAATTATTATTTAACCCTTTTGTTTACCTCATAGAGATTACTATCAGCAATGTTAACTGCTTATACTATTTATATATATACTAATAGATTTAGACAGAAATATTTTTTAATACTTGTGTTGAATGCTTTTCAATCATTCATCGATTTTTGAGATAGTTGACTTTCTATAATTATAATTTTTTTAATAATTAGCTATGTGTTCTACCAGATAAGAATACTCATGTGTCTGATTTTCAAGTGAAGTGTTCTGGACTTATAAAAAAGTAGTTATGTACTATTCATTAAATTATATTTATATATATATAGAGAGAGAGAGACTGTTTCAATATCTTTATGGTTAAACATTAAATATAATTTTTAAAAGTTGTATGAAGGAGAAATATTTTCAATTATGGAGAATCTCTTTAATATTATAGACTAGTGTGTTTCATTATTATACATAAAATAAAAGCAAAAGTTAATATTTATATTCCTGTGGTATTTTGTAATATGTGATGAAGTAAATGAGAAATTGAAGTTGAAAGTTAATATGTGATATATTGCCTGATAATTATATATGTATTTTATATTCTATATTTCATCTTACTCAGATGTGAGTGACATAATAGTTTCTTTAATTTGCCATAATGACATTTTTCACTATCAAATCAGTGATGAGTTCATTTTTTTTTATGTTGTATCATTTTCTTATTTGTCACAAACACTGTCCAAGAACTGAATCGAAAACTACAAATTATTTATTAATGTCATTTTATAGTGCTATATGTGTTATTTGATTTTTTTCTACATGACCATGATTTCATGAATATATATTATATTAGTAAGCTAATATGATATTTGCTAATGCAACTTCTGTATATTGACATTTAAAATTTTGGGATTGATTGAGGCCAACAATTTAAAATCTCATTGATCTGCTAAAAAGTTTTCTATGTTTATTTCTCATGGACCATTATATACTTCAGTTATCAGTATATATTTATTTCATTGTCTGCTTTGGAGTAAATGTTTCATTTATTATTTTGTAGTTTTATTGAGTTAATAGCATCATAAATTTATAAAACTGTTGGATGTACCCAGGGTAAAGAGAAAAGCATTAACAAATCCAAGATTTGTTTGATGTGGTAATCACATATACATATGCTTTACTTTCTACATTTAGATTCTCCAGTCTGTA
The DNA here is from genome assembly GCA_019974015.1 of Nephila pilipes. NCBI lineage: Eukaryota > Metazoa > Arthropoda > Arachnida > Araneae > Nephilidae > Nephila > Nephila pilipes. The sequence goes on along the minus strand of BMAW01008619.1, from coordinate 286,631 downwards.
TTCAGCTTCATTAAAAGTTTCAGTATTTTTAAGAAATATTTATGCATTTTTCTCATTTGTGTTCTAGAGGTGAAGTAAAGCAGGTATTTACACACACTCTAGCATTTTTGGGGTTATTATTATGTGTGTTATTTCTACATGAAAGGAAATTTAAAATCTTTCTATTACTTGACTTGAAAATAAATTGGAGTAGATTTTCAAATTAATGTTGGATACAATAGTTTTGTTGAATGAAGTAATTAATGTGGAAACATTTTTCACATTTAGGACATTGAATTTTGAAGTTATATTTTATTACATTTTTATTTGATCTCAAATTAACTATGCAGAAAAAAGGATTAATATTCTTTGAGTTTTTATTTTTTACTGTTTTAATATTTGTGTTCACTTATGAGTTTTATCCTAATGTGTTGGATACTTTTTATATATATTATTTATTGATATCGTTTCCATTAAATATGTTGCTATATATTCATGTTGGTAGAGCTAAATTTCTTAGCTTAGTTGCTTCCCGGTGCCTTATTATTTCATGAAACTTGATATCATCAAATTTTTATTTACCTGCTGATACTGATTTTCTTACCGAATTTGTTTTTATTGTGGTGCTAAGTAATTTTTATGTTAATGGTGCTTTCATATGTTTGATATGTAATTTATCTACATCAATATAATAAATAATTACCTTCCTGAAATTAACTTAGTTTTTCAAAATGTAACATTTTATATCTGGATTATACATGACTGAAAATTATTTTTATGATAAACAGATTAAATTATTTGGGCATTCTTTTGCTAGATGAAATATTTGTTTTTGCTGTACATGTGGGAAAAGTTTTTTTTTTCTTCTTTGATTTTTTTTTTTTTTATTGTATTTATATACGTGAAATATATAATGTCAGAGAAAAAAAAGCATGTGATGGTTGATTTTTGCATTTAAATTATGCATTCCCTCCAAATTTCTTATAAAATTATTGAATTCTTTCAAAAATCATTTTAACTTGTATAGCTATTTTCATTTGTGATAATCAATGATAGTTTAAAATACTCATTGCAATATTTGTCATATGACTAATGTTTTTTTTACCTTAGACTGGAATAGCTTTTAACAGTATATACTGTAAAGTTTAAAAATATATTGGAATACATCAATGAAATAACTTCAGTGTTTGCAAAGAGTACAGAATTATTTACATGATTTACCCATGATTAATCATTGTGTTGATTTTATCCTGTGTCATGGTATTATTTAAAAAAAATAATAAAAAGCTTAGCTGATTTAAATATTAGAATGGAACTTATTTTATGCTCTATTGAGGCATTTTGTTAGTTAAATTTTTTTAAAAAAACTTATATTAATTTATTTCAGAAAAAGCATTTGAAACAAGTGCAGCTATTTTACTGTTCTATTTTTAATACTATCACTTATTTTTTGTTTTAATTTTATTTTACAGCATTAGGAATGTTTTCTAAATGTATGAGAAATGTGCTTTATTTTCTAATTTATGGATCTTTTATGTTAGAAAATAGTGATAAACATTATAAATTTAGTACAATTTATATAACAAATGCAATTTTAGATTGTACAGTTTTGGTTATTTGTTATAATTGATTATATTAGATTGTTAATGTTTTTTTTTTTTCATATGCAAATGTTAATGGCAATGTAGAAATTAACTAAATTAAAATTGCATTTAAGTATGTATATAATCAGATATAAATTATTTTTTCCCGCCTCATATTTTATAGTCGAAGATTAATTTCTTTATTACTGACAGTTTAAAGAAATGAAATGTATTTGTGATGTAATAAATTTTTTTATGTATTATTTACTTACATGGAATGAAAATTTAATCAAACTTGCAATTCTGATGAAGATAATATATGAAATTGTTTTCTAACTTCTCTACTATTCTATTTTTTTCTGTTAGTGACTTGTAATAATTTTATCAACTTTGTAAAATAATACATTTGTTTGCTTGTAAATTACATATTATATTGCATTTGTATTAAAATAAAGTATTTTTTTTTTTAAACTATAAAGGGATTTTACGAATTCTTTTTGGAATTGAGGAAAAGAGAAAAACATTGTGTTTATCTAAAATTGAGACATTTGAGATTCTTTCAGGATACTTTATATTATTTTGGAATTATCATTCAGTAAAAATGTTTGGAGGTATGTAATTTACATCCCACAACAAACTCATACTTTAAACTTTTCAGTAGATCTAATTTATTAAAATTTGAATTTAAGGTAAATGTATTCTAAATAAAAAGTATGCTACATTATAAGACTCTCTCTTTGATAGGTAAACAAATTTATGCTATGATTTATAACTTTGTACAATCTCTATGTATTTTATGTGAATATAAATAACTGTCATAAGTTCCATTTATTTGTATTTATGAGAACAGCGGGAGAGAGAAAAATGACAGCATACACACATAGTACATGAATTCCTTTTTTTCATATGTTGCTGAAATTGTGTTTACCTATTAATAAAAAATGATGATAAGAAATAAGATACACTTTCCATTAATAATGTATAAATAATAATAAAAGAACTTCAGTTATATATTACAGAAAAAAATCTTAATCTATTAAAGTTCTACTGCTTATTCTGAAATTTGTACTTTTTAATTTCTTTTCAGCATATCATTAAATACTTTTGACTGTCGTATTAGGCTCAAAACTATGAAGTCCGGCTCGAATAGCCTTCGTGTTGCCTTTAAATGCGACGTTAATAAAGTAATCTTCGAATCAATTGCCAATTTTATGTGCAGTATTTAGGCTTAATATATCAATCGTCATACATGAAATTTTGCATGAAAAAAAATATGAGGTGTATACTGCATCAGGTCCTCAATCTCTTCTTTACCAGGATAAATATTTAATTTTAATTATTCAATTATAAAAACCATTTTTGGACTATGTCGGAATGACTTAACATGTTCAGTTCTTGCACAGATTTGATGTCATGCAAAGGTTTCTTATGGAATGAAAGTATAGTGATTATAAAGAATGTCAAGAAAGTTCACTGCAATATGAAAATCGTTTTGCTTCTAAACATCACTTGGAGACAAAAGAAGAAAATAAATTGAAGGTCTCGAAAGATACTTTTCTTAATAAGCTTACTCATTTTTCTTGAGAATTTTGGGTTTAATATAAGTTAAGGTAACCGACTAATCGATTGGTAACAATACATAATTTTTATGTGAGTTTTATTTCCATACAATAAGAATGCATTGATGCATTGCATGAAGAATATTGAATGCAACAAAAGAATAAGGTATTTTTTATGGTTCTTACAATATATATATATTTTTGAAAATTAAGTTCAGTGCCGATGATTGTAGGTAAGAACATAAACTTTCTACACTAAATTGAATCAGAAGTAACAATATTTGGTCGTCAAGTACTAAAGTAACAAAAAAAAAAAAAAACGTATTACATGCTTGTGGCCGTGGCAGCTTAGTAGTCATAGTCGCTCGTGGCCCATGAGTCATGAGCTCGAGTCTTTTTCTTTAAAGACTCGTTGTGTAATGGAGCTGATACACGTTAAATCTGTAAAGGCTCCAAGTCTTGACGTGGTTTGGAAAGTAGGGTATATGTTTAGTGTCATCCTCGTCACATGACTAAGGTTCGAAATTATGAGGTCCGTTGCCAATAGCTTATGGATTGCTACTTAGTGCGACAACAATGAATCGTACGTTAGGATTGGTGCCATTTTTTTTTTCTTTGGTTTTGAAGTTTTTTATGTCTAATTTCTCGTGCAGTGCAATTGCCTTGATAAACCAAAATACGGCACCTATTAAGTCTGCGAAAAAGTCTAAACTTAGCATCCCAACATGTATTTGATTTAGGCCAAAAAACATTTGAATAATTAGTATTTTTGGTGTAAGTCAACACTAGCTATATATAACAAAAGATTTTACAGCTTAGATGATATATACGTCTGAGCTAAGTTTGTCGATTTTTGTAGTGGCTTAGAATATTTCTTATCATTCCGTTATATAAGTTTGCATGTAAAGGCCTATAAAAAACGCTCAAACTTGGCGTATATTGCATGTCTCCATTTCACTTTTTATAAATAGCAATTCGTGTTTGCTTTAATAAAGCTTTAGGCATTGTTCTTTCGAAGTATTGCGATATAGGGACAGTTTTTTTTTAAATTTTGTTGTTTGCTTAATGGTTTTGTGGGATATCGAGTAATAAAGGCTATTTATGCCCTGTTAAAATATTATTTTAATATAATAATTATCGAACTTCATCTTCTGCAAAAAAGCTATGAACACTTGTTTATTAGCTACTGCTTTGTCCAAAAGTTCTCTGAAAGTGATGTTGCATCATGGGACTCTTGAGTATATTCCAGAGATGATTTCGATGAGACGTATTTTTTCCGTTGGTTAGAGTATGCTCAATATGACGGTTCCGCTTAATTTGAAAGTAAAATGATTTACGGATACAGCTCCTTTTATTGTTTGGCTGATTGTAAATCTTTTTATGAGGAGCATGATCCAACTGATAGTGTTTCGTTACAGTCTTATATTTTTCTTTTAGCCGTTTACCTCCTTCTAATTCTCTATGACAAAAAGAATGCGAGATGTGGCCATTAAATAATGAGACTGGCGCTATAAAACATTTTATTTTGAATTCATACATATTTAATATCACCTTTAATATACACCCCTCCTCTATCTTAGTAACACTATCATCGTAACACTCCATGCGAATCTTGCATTTTTTTGAAACAGTGCTGGAAGTCTTCTATCAGCTCCTTCGGGACGCTTGTTACTTTCACTTTCATAGCGACCCCGAGGCACCTTAGTGATCTTTTTCTTTCCCATGGGGTTTACTGTCTTTGGTAAACACGGGTGACGCACTCCCGGGATACCCTAGTGATCCTTCTCTATTTTCGACTCTCCTTCTCGTCAACCACTTTTTCTTTTTTTCAACTTCACGTCTAGACCACAGTTTAATCTTATTTGGCGCAGCATGGCCATATCTGGCTCTTGCGCCAATAAACTTTACATTCACTCACTCACTCATTCTCTTTTATAGCTTCAACAGACTCGAATATTGTTCCTTTTAATGCAGATTTCCCCTTAGGAAACAGAAGTCGCATGGTGCAAGATGTGACGAATAAGGCGGATGGTCTTGGCTAGATACCTCTTGACAAACAACGCGGAATGACTTGTCCTTCCACAATTTCGATCGGTTTTTTTTTTTCTTATTCTTTCATTGAGTTTAGTAAGAACGTGAGGGTAGTAATGTTGATTAATAGTTTGAACTTCAGGAACCCAGTGAAGGTACACAATCCCATGAATATTGGAAAAAAATTATCATCATCGCTTTGAATTTAGATTTGCCGAGTAGCCGCGAAAATGAAATCGGAACACTCCGAAGTAAGTCCAACTTTAAAACCTGTGGAGAAAACTTTTTCCAAAATATCCTTTTTCTGTCATGCTTTCATAGTACAACCAGATTTCTTTCAATTTTGTTATTGGATATTCAATTACATGTAGAGGGGGAAACACAAAGCCCTTTACTGTTTTAGTAGAAAATACGGCAGAAAGAGAGAATATTATTCGAAAAACTTCGAGTTATTCACCAAATTCAAGCCTCTGTCACCAACTTTCGGTTTCAAGAAAATTCGTGATCATCAGCAGGAGTGGTGATAAACGATGAGGGGGAAGAGAGGAGCAACCACCCACCCTTCCTACGTTTCTTTGGGGAAAATATAATTTCGATTCTTTGTTCAGCTGCCTAAAACTATAAAATATTTTTTTTTTTTTTTTGAAAAAACCTGTTGTCTCATCACTTAATTATTTTCCTTTATTATTATTTAAAAAATTACTTCGTGAAAATATGCTCAGACTGCACTGCCATGCACAGCGATACGGTTGTTTGACTCGTGCGTCGAGACTAACCATTTCATAAAGCAGCATAGTAAACAGTTGACTCGAACAGCAAGTGTAGCAAGGATTTTAGTTTAGTATAGTTTTTATTAGCGTCGCAATAGAAGCAACACGAGGGCTATTGGCATCGGACCTCGTTATTTTGAACCTCGGTCAAATGACGAGGACAACACCTGAGCTGGCACCCCCCTCTCATAACTTCCACACCACGCCATGGGAGGACTTTGGGCCCCGACAAATTTAACGCACATCAGCCGCGGCTACACGGTGGGTACCCGGTAACGACCAAGGATCGAACACGCGACTGAACGAAAACCGCCAGCCACGAATTCGAAACCATGACCAATTGGCTACCGTGGCCACTATGTGTAGCGAGGAATGGTAACACAGGTGGGAATGGGTAGAATGTATGGAAATCTACGCCAGGCGAAAATAAAGACACATCATGTTGTTTTAAAACAGAGAGACTATATAAACATATGACTCTAAGAAATTTATTTTTTATTGCATTTCTTTGTATGATACAAGGTGTGAACAATAAGTAAGGTGTAAGAGGAAATAAGCAGGCTTCAGATGGAAACTGTTAACAATCCTCACAAATATTTCTCGTTGCACACTATGCGCCTTTAATAACTTTTGCACAGATCGTTGAAATCTCTTGAAAACTCCTACCTTTGTGCAACTCTCAATTACCGTATCACAGCAAGAAAATGCAATGTCTGTAAAATTTTGTCCTTTTACAGTTCCTTTCAGCTTAGGAATCAAGAAAAAAGTCCTGTGGTGAAAGGTCGGGGGAAAACGGCAAATGCGACAGTTCAATAACTACATATTGAATCAGAAACCATTTTACAAACGTAGCGGTATGCATTCGCGCTCGAGGAACCAAGCCCAGATTGCTTCGGATATGACCGTACACAAATGAATACGAGTCAATAATCATTCGAGCATCTTGTAGTAAAACTCAGCGTTGATTGTTTGATCTTCTTGAAGAAATTCCTTATGAATTATGTCTTGACAGTCAAAAAAGGTTGTCAACATTGTCTTTATCCTTGACTTTTCAAAATAATTTTTTTTTTCTGTTTTGGGGAGTTGGATCCACGCCGTTCCGTACTATGGTGTTTCGTCTCCTGGTTATACTGGAAATACCAGATTTCATCTTCGGGTATGAAGGTTTTCACGCACTGCGCATCTTCGTCCGCCATGTCGATGAAGTCTTTACAATATCCATTCATTGCTGTTTTTGTTCCTCGTGACAAGGAACAGATTGGAAACAAACTTTGCGTTTTCTCAAATCGCATGTCATGATTTTCCGAACTGTTTGTCAAGGAATATCCAGTTCTTCCGACAGCATTCCGATGGTTACTCGCCGATCCCTCTGCAACAATCCGCTTACTCTCGATGTTTGCCCTTGTTCTGCTCGAGGCAGCCGCTCACTCCGATTGCTCATCTCGACGCTTTCACATCCATCGCCAAACCTTATAAGCTTTGTGCAGACGTCTTTAAGGCCACGGTGTTATCTCCATACACTTACAGCAGCATTACATGACTTGCGTCTGTTGATTTATCTAATTTGTTTAAGATAAGAATTTCAAATTGATTCTTTGCTCCACGAAATGCCACAAAAACACCGAACAGACAAAAGTCGATAATAAATTTACTAAGACTCGAAAATACACATAAAACCAAGGACTACTGCTAACTGAATATTATGGAACACTACGAAAAGTCGCAGAAAAACAGGTTGTTCTCATTTTTGATTTGAAGAGTGAATCACCCTCTATTTATTGGTCACACCTATAAATTAATTGTATTGCTTTGAACACCCAGTTAAATGTTATTTAGCACAAGCAATGTACAAGTGTACTTCTAATTTTTATTTGCATATTTCGTTATGTGATGGTGGTATAAAACAAGGCCCAAGGAAACTAACTTGTTGGATTTAGTTAAATCATCACTTTTTGATATTATATTTTAAAGAAGCCATAGTTTTTAAACGAAATAATCACTAATCATTTTTGTTTTCTCGAAATACATCTAATAAATTGTAATATATGTGCAATATTGTTCTTTTAATGAAAGTTACATTGTATAGTTATGGTCTGCCCGGACCTAATCTCCGTTTCTGTAGTCTTTGGGCCTGGAGTGTTAGGGTCCAAGCCGAGTGGTTTGTCTGCATTTAACTTCCCAAACGAGTTTGGTAGTCATCTATCGACCCAACTTGAATGAAAGGCTAAGTTGATCCATGACCAGCTACCCAAATCGAAGCCACCGGGGATCAAACCTGGTTCGGCTAACCTTAACACCTCCGGGGCTATATTACATAGTATTAATAAAAAAAAAATGCATACTGGTATAAAGTTTAGTTTTAATTAACGTCACACTAGAAGCAACACGAGGGCTATTGGCGACGGACCTCGTAATTTTGAACCACGATCAAGTGACGAGGACGACACCTGAGCTGGCACCCCCCTCTTCTAACATCCACACCACACCAACGGGGACTTTGGGCCCGGAACAGATTTAACGTGCATCAGCACCGGCTACACGGCGGGTTTTTGGCGGCCAAGGATCGAACCCGCGACTGAACGAAAACCACCGGCCGCTAGTCCACGACCTTGACCACTAGGCTACCGCGGCCCCCATACTGGTATCAAAACTAAACCACATTAAAATAAATATATCCTGTCAACTTTTACTTATCTGTCCAAATTCACTCAGAAAGCTTACTATTTGTAGCTATATTTTTGAAATTTTGTATATGCCTACCCCTTATATTTATCATTGTCTACAAATTTGTACCCCCCCCCCCCCATTTGTAGCCCGTCGCCATCTACGTGATTTTTCAGCTACACGAGCACACATTCAGTGGCATATCCATGGAAAGAAAACGGAGGCATGTTTTTAATGATTTCAACTTATTACAATTATATATATATATAAATAAAAAAGCCACATAATACATATGACCTAAAACGCATATTGACGCGACAGAAGAACAACAGAAAAACGCTATTTGGATCGAAGTCAGAATCAACATGTTTGATAGTGATGGCAAAGGAAAATGTGGCATATGGATTGCATAATATCCGAATAGTACTTGGGGGTTGTGTCAGCAAAATTTGTGTGATTAATGATAATTTAAATGATAAAAAATACACAAATGAAATTAAATTTAAACCTTCCTAATATGATCTTTTCAGAGAATTATGTGTCATTTAGTTTTTGGCAGGATTCAGCCCCATGTCATGTTGCTTACAAAAATTGTGTTTTCAGAATAATTATATCGCACTGCTGGATTGACTGAAAATAGCCCAGACATTACTCCAATCGAAAATCTATAGACCCAGTTAGAGAAACTTTCTAGTCAGAAGCAAAAACTGAGTCTTGGCTTCATACTTTAACAGTTTCAGGATTAAAAAACTTGGTTCACTCCATGAGAATGCCGTAATTGAGGTTAAACGATTCTCATCTCAGTATTAATTAAAATAGTGAGCATTTTGGCATCTCAAATTGTTTCTTTTTAAGTACCATTATATAATATATATATAAAGAATCTGTGTGAAAGTTCACACATTACAATCTTGAGTAAATTATCTTTCTATCGATATTAATATTATGGCATTACTCCAAACAGAATGGGATAAAAATACCCTTTTTTTAAGCAGGGTTTCCACAATAGGTCACTAGTTTATATTCAAGCTCCCACTTCTAGTTAATAAAGTTTTAAGATTTAGCAAATAATTATTCTGCACAAACAGGTAGTGGAACACTAATGTGAAGTTGCAACAATTGAAAATTAAGAAATATAGATGGGGGAAGGCAAATAATTTACAGATGACAAAAATAATGAAGGTGCAGGGAGTAAGGGAAGGAGAGGGTAGACACACACAAAACATAGCTACAGAATAGTAAGCATTGAACACTTTTTGAATGAATTTGAACTTGCAAGTAAAAGTCGAAAAGACCCAGCTTTACTGTGGCTAATTTTTATACTTGCAGCTTTTTTTTAAAGCTCTAATACTATACAATACAATTTCCATAAAAGGAACAATTACAAAAAAAGAAGGGGAAAAAAAAAAAAAAAACTTTGAAAATTCAAAAATGATTAGTGATAATTTCAATATAAAAAGTATAGTTTATTTAAAATAAATAAAAAAGACACCTAACATTTTGCTGAAATCCAACCTATGAATTTATTCAAAACCTTGTTTTGTAACTCCATTACACTTCAAGGGAAAAACTTAGATTGCTTGTGCTAAATAACATTTAATTAGTAATTCAAAGCAATACAATTAATTATATTATAGAAAGAAAGAAATATTGTATAAAATAAGTTCATCAGTTATATATTTAGTTTCTATGTTTTAAAAAACCATGTCAAGAGTCTTTCACATGTGGTTGACTGACACTTTCATCCATCTTGGCTATCCTTTCTCACAGCACATGCTACACTTCTCCATATTTTCTGTGGTGTTTTACACAAAACAGTTAGTTCCAATGCACAAGTCTAACAACACTATCACTATACGTGGCATTGCATTTTGAGCATATTTCTGCTTCATTAATTTTTAAATAATATAAATATGAAAGGAAGATAATTAAGTTACAAGACAACAGGGTTAATATAAATGTTTTGTTTTATAATTCTTAGTTTTAGGCGGCTAAAACTGATTAAAAATTTAATTTTTTCCCAAAAAAAAGTAAGGTGCAACACCTCCTACCACTGCTAAGGTGAATTCTATACTCTCACATTTAATTTTAGCACCATAATTTAAAACTTTGATTTAAGAAACAGTAACAGAATAAACACTTGTTGAATTGGATAAATCTGATAAGAGGTATTAGACTCATTCTTCATGGAGGTATGTGATGTAATTAATCTTTAATCTTCAAAAATTTTACCACAGATTTAAAACAATTTTGTTTTCTAAAAGAAATAGTTTTTTGAAAAACTAAGCAAGCACAATAATCGTCAAACAATAACTTTTTATTTCACTTAAATTTTTCATTACAGTGAAGACAATATGTACACAAAAATGAGTAATATTCACACAAAAAAAACACAATATTCTCTAATACATATACTAATATTATCAATACACAAATTTACTTTTCTCAAAAATAAATTTCACAAAAACTGATAAATGGTACTTTGCACTAGCAATGAAAAAAAGAAACTGTAACTACAAAATGTATTATTTTTTAGCCAAAACAGCTAAAGAAATGAATCATTTTACACAGAGCAATTTTTAAAACAAATAACACTGACTTCGACATGATGAATTAAAATTTGTCCTATATATCAAAGCTGCAGATGAATCATACTTTTATTGATGGAGCATTAATTTAATGAGCTCATGGTAATTTTTCTCTTTTAAACTTTCTATATTTAAAAATATAATCTCTTAATTTTGATATGTTAATATCTGAAAAGCTACTATATAAAATGGGACAAAAAATTACAAATGTATTACTTCATACAGAATAAGAATTTTTTTTCCTTTAAAATTTAATTTTTATGAGCAATTTTAGGAAATTTGAATCTTCTTTTTGAATCATTCAAAATATGACAGATAAATTGTATGTGTAATTTCCTGTTTTATTTAAATAGGTAACAATTGTTTATTTCAAAATTACCAAATTTGAAGTATATAAATATTAATATAATATGAAAAATATAATAGAATAATATACTTAATAACTGGTAAATACTGTCATAAGAATGTAAATTTTTTTCACCTCATTATTTCTGTTACAAAACATTTTTTTCCAAAAATTCTATTCAGAAGTTTCAAAGGAAAAACAAGGTGACAGCTTTCTAATGACAATTTTTAATTTTTAAAGCTCATTAGTAATTTTGCTAAGTAGATCCCTTAACTATTAAAGATGCATGCACATTTTAACTAATTATGCATTTAAACGTAGTCAGAACTTATCACTTCAGTACTTATTTCAAAGGAAATATTTTGAAATATAAAAATTATAAATAAAATATGTTTTAATATTTATTTAGATAACTTTTTCTTTACAAGCAGTTTTAAAATTAGTTGTTGAGCATTCCGAAAAATTTTTATCTTAAAAAAGAGTATATGTTATTAAATAACGAAACATGAAATTTTGCGAAATTTGCACAATTACAATGATAAATAAGTAACAAGAGTATTTTTTTGTTTAAAAAAAACTCTAAAAGTATGGGTAAAAATTGATACAATTTAATTTTCCCCCCTCCCCCTCATTAACTGTCAAGAATATAAAAGATGGAGAAATCCTCATCATGAAACATGCAATTTTGTGAAATTTACAAAATTACAAAGATAAATAATCAACAAGAGTGTTTTATGTTAAAAGAGATTATGAGTACCAAGTTGCTACAACTTAAAATTCTTTTATTTAAATAAAATTCTACAAATGCATTAAAAAAAATCTCTCCTACCTCCTCCATTCATTGTCTATGGTATAAAAGACGAAAAAATCTTCAGCATATAACAAAATTTGGTAATTTAGAAAACATTAATTTTTGTGGTAAACATTAATTGATACTCGTTAAATTTTTAAAAAACATTTTCAAAAATCAGTAGCATCAACTCGCTTATGGGGAAATGTAAAAGATTCAATGATATTATGCTAAGCTCATGCATACATCTGCCTGCAAATTTCAAATATGAGAATATTTTAAATCTAATTATTTAATCTAGTTTCATCAACAAAAAAATCCTTGAGGATGAATGTATGATAGTATATCATTTATTCCTGTGCAATAGTTTTGGCTACTCATTGTAGGTTGAACCATTAAATGAGAGAAAAAAAAGTTAGTATTCATAAATAGTTATCAAAAGTATTTTTTTTTTTGGTAAAAATATAATGAATATTTATGGAACTTGAGTATCAAAGCAATTTAAAATCAAATAGGATAAATAATTATGATGAAATGTTAATTTCATAGTTTTTCAAAATTTTGTTCTCAATACAAAAGGTTGAGTTTGTAAAATAAGGTTTTCCTATATTTAAACATGCATGGTCTATTTCAATAAAACACAGCTTACAATAAAATGAGACAATATATATTTTTATGTACCAAGTACAACATTCGTAAAATGGATAGGTATTTAAAGATTTGTATATTTGACACATTCTTTTTGCAATACCTACTTAGCAGCACATTCATAGTTCATTAATTGTATACTTCAACAATTAGGAAAAATATGCTATGAAGCAAGCACATATAAAGCATTGGATCAAATCACAGCAAATATCAAAATTTCAAAATGGCTACTAGGTTAGAAAAACATAAAGAAATCAAAGGTACTAGTGTAAAATATCATTGGCTATTTTTGCCAAAAGAGGCAGCATTTTGGCCAGTAATAAAAAGCATGAAATAAAATCTGGTTTTTCCTATTTTTCTTGCTGCCATAATAATGCAACATCACACAAGTGGTTTTATGCTACTTTGTTTAGTCATTATTTTAAACAAGAGTTCTATCAGCAAGTATCATTAAAATTATCATAATCACTTAGATTCATATGTAGTTGAATTTATGTGGGGTTGCATTCATAATGATAGGACTCTTTTGTTGCTATTTTGAACAAAGTTAGGGATTTTCGGCCGCTAAAATTATTGCTGTGAGTTTGGCTAGAATTGTGCCAACTTTCATGATCAATGAGATTTTACACAGGTACCAAATCAAATACCAAAAGAAAGAAAAAGAAGGGGGGAAATCCAACAAAATTATTTACATAAAAAAACTAAATTAATCAAAACACATTCTTTTACGGTTTACAATGATTAATTCTCATAACAGGGGAAAATTTCTCTTATTTAGTATAAAGTTCAAACTGTTCATATTCACTCCTTGACTATATCAAATTTTTTTAAAAAAAATAAATCTGTAAAAATATAAAACATCAAGCATTAAATAAATACCTTGGGAAGACGTATTCTTATTTTTTGTGCAGTTATATCTCACGAATTTTAAAAATCTATACAATTTGGCACGACAACTAAGATCACAACTTAGAATCAATAAAATGTTTCAAAAGTTTTACAAACAATTTAGTTATTATAATGTCAATTCTCACAGACATAAAAACTTCAATAATTTTTAAACATTTTTAGTAAATCGTGATTTCATTAAAGAGAAACAGGAACATAAGAAAAAAAATATATATTAGGTTCAAAATTAAAGTTAAGAAAGTTTTACTTAATTCTCTGCAGATGAGCATTTACATATATGAATTACACACCACTAAAAACAATATTAAAAGAACTTCATCGGGTAAAGAATTAAAATAGTAACTAAGCCAGCTTAAAAAAGTAAAAAACTCCATTGCTTAAAAGCACAAAATACTATTAGTCAAATACTTTAATATTGCACTGCAGATGATTTTGCATTGATTGTATTGTACTTAAATGAAACAAGTAATAGCAAGCAAAAATAAAAAGTTTAAATAAATACAGTTTGACTAAATATATTTGTCACAAGATAAAAAAAAAGTGATAAATTTATATCTATACAAATAAAATTAGAATTTAAATTGCATTATAGAATTAATTATATAATTAAAAACTTCATTTAAGTAGTTTTCTTTGAGGTATATTATTTGTCTCAAGGAACCATTTCAGATATTTATAAAATTACTAAATTTGAAATATTAAATTTTTATTCTCAATGTACTACTATAATTTTAATTAGTCATCCAGTATTTCAGGGGGGAAAAGAGAACAAGACAATCAAAAACAATTTACACACCAGGTTTTTTAAAAAAAGTGCAATTTTTTATATGATAAATATCAGTGCTACATGTAATTTTAATTTGTGGTAGTTTTTATTCACTAAAAAATTTAAGGCACTTATTTGGAATGTGTTTTGAAGAATATAAACTGAAAATTCAAAGAAAATTAACAAAAACCAACAAAATTAATAATTAAAAATCAATACACTTGAGGAGGAAGACTTTTTAAACAACATTGAAAAATGCTACAGAGACACCATAAGAATAATTTTTTAAAATTTTACACACTGAATTGCACATATTTTACACCTATGAATCACATCACAGTTATTTTAATATTTAAATAAATACCCACAACCTTACAAAAAGAAAAGGGATAAAAATAATTTAAAGCAACTTCCAAGGATTGTGCCACAGAAGGAATTACTACAGCAACATCTATAACTGCTAACCAACATGCAGTATTTCAATAGAAAAATCACTTAAGTACTTCAAAACAGTAATAAAATACATTTAAAAATCCAAAATGTTAAAAAGTTTGAACTTACAAATGATTTCACAGAAATACAATACTGTGAACACATTGGCAAACGCACCATTTTTTTTTTATTTTATCTTTTAAAGGAAGCACGCCAGACAACAAGTAAACACTTAAAAACTTAAGCAACTTTTGAAAGCATATACAGCTCCACACAGAGCTACAATATTTCACATTTATGTATGTGTAGAGATATTGATATTTACAAATTTGTCCATTGATAGATTTAAAGACCACTGCCTTACACAAAATTTCTTTTATAAAATATATATATCATTGAAAAATCGTGTAATGCATAAAGCTTCATACAAATAATTTATACTTAACAAACTATAAGTTGTTGTTGATTTGTTCACAGTTCTGAAAGTTGTTCCTTTCTTCATCAGATTTTACTTCACCTTCTTTATGTTCAGGAATAACGTCGCCAGCAACTTCTCCATTAACATGGCCGTGAGCAAAAGTTCCATTCTTTGCCTCTTCAGATGGTTTTTTTTTGGTACCATACGAGGACCCTTTTGAGGCCTTTGTTGCTCTCACCATAAAGAACATGACTGTGAATACTAAAATAGAGAACATTATGTAACATTAATCTCATCATGGATTCTACTACACATAAAATACATTGGTATTGAATTCTAAGAGTACAAAAAACACACGGCTGTATTATGTGCATGTGTGTTTTTCTCATTTAAACAGATACAGATATAATTGTAATACATTTTCCGTAATATATACAAAAATATTGTACAGAAATAAGCAAAATACTATTCTGTATTTAAATGGGGAGAAGTACACATTCATAGCTCAAAAAAGTTTCATACAAAACAGAAAATTAATAACTGATAATAATAATAATAATAATAATAAAAAAAAAAAGGATAACCATCTTGAAGCTTATTAAACATTATAACAACAGAACACTAGGGGAGGGGGACTAAAGTGGTAACAATATGAATAAAATTTTCTTATATTTGAATGAGACAACTTTTGTTATGAACTTTTTACAAATAAACTAAACTTCTTTTAAAATAAATAAAGTTTTGATAATTAATTCATGAGAAGTCAGAGATCATGTATAAATTTTGTTACGTTTTACAGAAATAAAAAAAAAATCGTTTTTTTTTAAATTTTTTAATTTTAGATAAAATTATCTAAGGTTTTTATTTTGAGTGTGTTGAATTGTATAGTACTTATAAAATCTTATGCCCTTATAAAATAATAATTCCATTTAATCGTAATTTTAATAGCAATATTTTTTATTAATTATGAAATTTTTCCATGAAAGATATAAAGAAAACACAGGTTAATATGAATAAAAGAAGGAAAATAACCGAAAATACAAATATTAAATAATGACAATAACAATGAAGAAAAGACAAAAATCTTAGTTTACTTTGAAAAACACACATACACAATGAACTTTTTTAAAATCTAAATAAACTCAAAATAAAAATCCTATTTCAAAAGATACCAGAATTTTTCTCCATTATTTTGTTAAAAAATATACCAATCAGCTCGGATATTGCTTTAGATTAGGCATTATTGCTTCAGAACTTATAATTAAGAATATTGTAAAAATGATGAGGAAGAAACTTCAGGTATTTCCTCTCTATTAACATCAAATTGAAGAATTTTGATGATGAATATATTAATATATACATATGTCCCATATTAATACAATATAATTTTTTTAAAAATAACTACAATACCTAAAAAAATATGCCCAAATGTGTACATTTTTCATAAAGATTTTTTTAAAAATGAGAATCTTTTCTTTTTAGTCTTTAAAAATGACTCCCCTTAAAAAGGTTTACAAAATGAAGTGAAACAATTTTCAACAACAATTTCAATCAGCATACCATGACATATATCAAGTTAATAGAGTTTTTTTAAGGGGTGAACTAATATTAATACAGATCTACTAAAATATTTAGAATGAAAAATATATGGAATTAGTACCAAATTTCTTCCAAGAGTATATTTGTGTGAAAACTTCCTTCTTAAAATATTCTGTAAACTTGGCAATTAAGTGAATTAAATAAAAATATCCAAGAAATATGTTCAAACATTCCAATTTTGTGCAAATTGTAGCATACTTTTCTTACAATTAATTCAATGAATTAATTTTTACTGTTACAGAATTAAACTCATAATATTCTATCATTACTTATTATTAACCCATTAAAATAACTTATGAGCATAGTGAAATTAAAGTGTACAATACTGCACAATATAGAGATGGAAAAATTGTAGCTTTCAATAAAAATTCAAATTTTTAGGAAGGAATATTTTATTTCATTCCATTTATTTTTGGTTAATTTTTAATTCATCCACAAAATATTATGTGATTGTCTACCGAAGTAAAAAAATGTACTGAACTTTATTTTTATTTTGAAGTTGTTTACATACAGGTTTAATTTAAAAGATGATTATAGAGTTCTCTAACTAAGTGTATGATACTTCAGCAATCTAAGGCTTCAAATGTAATTTTTCAGTCTGATTATATTCCCTAGTTTGACTACTAACCTTTTAAAATGCATTGCCTACATGACACACAAACTTGATATAAATCAATAATTAAATACCAATAGATAACAATCTATGTAACATACATTGATGTAAATGAGGATTCTAGTATTTTTTAACAGAAAGAAGCAATTTACTTACAAAAGATAAAAATTGAGGACACAATTGATGTTAGAAAAATGTTCCCTGTTGTAAGAATTAGGTAAATAGTATACAACCATGGTACACCAATAGTAATTGCCCAAAAGATCGAGTTAATCAGAGATCGATAGCTGCGATTCAGTTTCTCACATTTCCCAGGAAACTTCTGGGTTTTTAAGTAATCATCCGTTAGTTTGTCCTAAAAATAAGAAAAACATTTTTTTTTAAAAAATTATTAATGCATACTCAAATAGCATATTGTAAAAGAAAAGAATATTTAAGAATATGCTTTTATTTTTTCACTGTATTTTTTGTTGATTGTATAGCACAGTAAGCAGCAAACATGTAATTGATTACTGAGAGTTCAATTCAGAATGTAGCTCATATGGGATCTGTTAGTCTACAATCACCAGATATTTTTTAAAGTGTAAGTTCAATTGGGAGGTAAATACATTTATTGCTAATGAATGAGATTTTTATGCAGATAATATATGCAGTTATATCTTTTCAGTTAATGCTATTTATTTAATGTGTGAAAAGACTAGTTCTAAACCACACACACTTTCAATGCTTCTCTCTGTGATTTTGTTTGTTTTTCTTAAGTCTACAGAAATTATTTCACACTATTCAAGTAATTGTTCACAAAAACTGGCTAATTATTTGGTTCAAAGGTGGTCAGTTAAAAATATGCCAAATAACTAAAAATATTATAGAATGTATAGAAAAATATAGAATAGAAACATTATTTTTTACAGTTGCATTCCCATTATAATAATTGAAATTACAGCATCTATATATAAATGCATATCGAAAATATTTCACCCTCCTACTGTTTGTAGAAAAATAAAATATATGTATAAATGTTATTTGAGTATTAATGATGGTTAAAAAAAAAGAAATATGATTCAAAAACAAACAGTTCAAAGCTCTTTATTATATACATAAATACTTGTATAGACAGCATTTAATTGCTTTTAGAAAATTTGAACAAGGTTTCTGAGAATATTTGTGGGAATTTCAATATGATAGATTTTAAAATAGATTCAAAACAAAATATTTCTTTATTTTGTTGATATTGACATCATTTAAATTCAACAAGATATGATTCAAGTGGTGTGTAGCTGTTCTTTTCTGGCTTTTTATTGAGCTGTTTTGCTAACTTTCATATTCTTTTTATGTGTTATGGCTATGCTTGTCTTCAGATTTATGATGGATACAAGTGATTGACAATTCCACCTTCACAGCTAGCTTTTTCACTTATTTAACTTTTTACAAGAAAACCAGCAAGCGGATTAAATTATACTTCCATGCTTTACAGCATGCTTGTCTAAAGTGCAGCCCACGGGCTGTATGTGGTCCAAAAGCTATTAAAATGTGGCCCAAATGCAAATTATTAAAATATTTAAATTTACACATTCAGTTGAAAAGTCCATAAAAAGTAATTGTGCTAATTTTACATTTTTTCGTTTGCCATGGACGAGAGCAGTGACGCTTTTGATACGGCACAATTGGCAATTTTTATAAGAGGAATCTATGAACATTATAATATCACGGAAGAAATGGTTGTTTTAGTACCGTTAAAAGATACAATCAAGACTGTAGATTTATTCGATGAAAAGGTTTTCCTTATCTATGAAAAATTTATCAGCTATTATCATAACGGATGAAGCCCCTGCCATGATTGGTAAAAATGGAAGACTCGTTAAAATGGTTAATAATGAAGCCGTCCCTGCCGGCAATACGATCTTGATGGCATATCATTGTATTGCACATCAGGGCAATTTATGTGGAAAAATTTTAAAAATGGAAAGTGTATTAAGCTTTGTTATAAAAACCATTAATAAAAAACCATAAGAGCAAAAGAACTTAATCAAAGACAATTTGAAGAGTTTCTTAAGGTAATGGGCACTGAATTCACAGATGTTATTTATTATACAGAAGTAAGAGGGTTTAGTGCGGGGAAAATGCTCAAAAGAATTTACATTTTGAGAACTGAAATAAAAATATTTATGGAAACAAAAGGGAAACCTGTGAATGAATTTGAGGACAAAGATTGGATTTTAGATTTAGCTTTTTTAGTACACTTAATAGAACATTTGAATGATTTAAAATTGAGACTTCAAGGAAAAAATCAATTTATTAATAATATGTTCCAAAGAATTACAGCGTTTGAAAGAAAATTGAAATTTTGGCTTAATCAAATAAAAGTAAGTTTTGACACATTTCAGTA
>BMAW01008619.1:227323-266540 GCA_019974015.1 Nephila pilipes | reverse complement strand
TTTTGAAAAAATGAAGAGTATTTCAACATATTTTCTCTATAAATAAATAAATTGCTTTCAAATCTTCAAATGGAATATTGAACTGCAAAGTAACATTCAACTGAAAGAAAAATTTGGGAATGTTTCTTTACTGGAGTTTTATAAAGATTACCTACTCTGCGATGAATATCCTATTTTTCACAATCATGCTTTATTAATGTCTGCAGCTTTTGCCAGTACTTAAATTTGTGAACAATTATTTTCAAGATTGAAGCTTACAAAGATCACTGACAAACATCTTGAAAATGCAGTAAGAATTGCTATCTCGTCTATTGAACCTGATATTGATTCGCTTGTTCAATAAAAGCAAATTCATTCATCTCAATAATTTGAATTTTTTCCATCTTTATGAAATCCAAACTAAATGAAACGAAACTTTTACAAATTTAAAATAAATACGTACTTATACATATCCAATTCAAATTTTAAAAAAATTATAATAAAAAGAAGTTAATTTATTTTAATAGAACTACATGCAGTTAATTTTTATTTCAATTTGTTGAAAAAATATTGTACGTGCGACCCAGAAAATTAAAAATTTTTGCAATGTGGCCCTCAAACGGTCATAGTTTTAACACCCATGCTTTACAGGCTTGTTTCAAATCAAAATTTCCCTTCATTTTCAGAACATACAGGAAAAAAAAAATACATGAATCAAAAAGCAGGAAACTAGATATCCTGTATTTGATTACCAGGAAGTACTGAAATCAGAATCACATGTACTTGTTAGCATTTGTCACTTTTCCACCAGCAAGGTTGCAATAATACACTATATTACAAAGCATTATATATATATGTGTGTGTGTGTGTTATGTTTAACTTTCTATTCTATCCCCCCCCCATTCAAAATAAATAGTTCACTTTTATTTCCTGATCCCTTTCCAAATGATCCTTTTATTTATTAGATCATGCACTCATAAAATTTGTTTAATCTGCTTTCCCACAGTTGTAAATCTGCCAAAATAATCCCTATTACACTCTTTGTCTAAATTGAAAATTCCCTAGAATCTCTAATCCTGTACCATGTGTTCTTTTAGGTCTATTGTGAAAAATCCCTGCTATATAACCTATTGTACAGCGAAAAAGCTCTCTTGCTCTTACACTCCTCTTTTATGATCTGAAATATATATGGTGTTTTGCTTACGCCTTGTATTTAGACTATTTCATTTATGTTGAACAAATGTTTAATATCTTTCATTAAATAGTCCACAGGATGCTGAATAGTACTTAATATCATTCATTACACACCCACACCGACCCCCACACACAGATATATATGCATATTTTTAATAAAAATAAACATAATTTTATCTGGAAACATTTAAAGCCTTTAAATGTTCCCAACTGTTATTTAACTTCATAAAGTTATATTTCTGAATACAAGACATGTTTTTCAAGCCAATTCCATTTTGAAATGCAGCTATTGCAACCTTTACAATCGCCACTGTTGTTCTCCCAACCTAACTTTTGCAGTGTAATCTAATATATATCTGCAGAACTGATGAAAAATTGACTAATAAAAAAACTTGTGTGTTAAAGGTAAAGGCGTATTAAATGTGAAAAATAAAAGAGCTTGTGTGTTAAAAGTATTTTACATGAAACAAAAACTTTATTTTCTAAATTTACTTCAATATAAACCAATTAAGTAATAAAAAGAAATTAATGCTTCAAGACAACTGCAGCTCCAATCGCTTGACTATTTTAGTTTATCAAAATGAAAGTACTTTGCAATACATGTGCCCAGGCACAAATCAAATATCATACTTTTTAAGTAGCCAAAATATTTATAAAAGTCAATCAGCAATGACGGTTGTTGTTGAAAACTGATATAAGAACAATGATTGTAAGAGAAAAGCATTTACATCTTATCAAAATAGATAAAAATAGGAGAAAAAAAAAATGCTACAACTATTCCAACAGCTGGAGGTGGCAGTGATAGCCTTGTGGAAATGTTTGAGGACAATAGTTTTCGCAGAGTTGTGGGTTCGAGCTTTGAAGCCATTAAAGAATTATTGTGTGGCCAAGACTGATGTTAAATCTGTCCAGTCCTCCTGTTGGTATGGTGTGGAAGTTAGGAGTTGCCAGCTCAGATGTTGTCCTCATAACTTGACTGAGGTTATTGATTCACAATTACGAGGTCTGTTGCCAATAGTCCTCATGTTGCTTCTAAGTGTGATGTTAACAAAACCAATCAATCTACAGCTGGAGAGCAGAATGCCATATTCCAACAACCGTTCTGAACATGTGAATTAAAAGCCATAATCTATTTGCTAGTCATATATGCTAATACACACACAGTTATTGGTTTCTTAAATGCTAAAGATGTAAAAGTGGGTGAAATTCATCAGCAGATTAGTGAAGAATACAGAGTAAAACTATGGTGATGGATAGGTAAGGAAATGGGCTAGAGTATTTAAAGATGAACGTACAAATGTACACAATATGAAACAAAGAGGGCAACAAGCTATTGTTATTGATGAGCTGGAGCAAAGTGTTGAGAAAAAAGTATTACAACAATTTATCAATATCTAACAAATTTTCTCAAGTTCAAGATGAGATTCTTATAAAACTGTAACAGAATGCTTACATTATTGGAAATTGAGCCAATGTTGGGTTTGAAAAATTCCAACGGAGTTCAAGTCAAATTATCACTAGAAATGAAATGTGGATGTTTGACATTACATTAGGATCAAAATACAAGTACACGGAAAGGAAAAATTCAACATCATCAAAGAAAGGCAAGTTTAAACAAACAATTTCAGCCCAAAAAGTTATGTGTACTGCTTCTGGAATAGGAAGGTTGTTTTGCTTTGAGTAACACAGTAAATGTTAATACATATTTGAAACTTTGGAAGAAACTGCAACATATAATCTAAAACAAAAGTCATGACATATTCAGTAAGGGATTGTTTTACTTCTTGACAATGATTGTTTACATATGATACATAATCCTACACTTTAACCTTTAAAACTTGGTGGTACACGTGTTGTACAAGCTATTTAGAGACACCTAAGCCTTCTCCCTTCCCAGCATTTTCTTGACCCTTTTTATGATTGTGCTGCCACTGTTCATAATTGGGTGGGATATTTTTCGCCAACATTATCAGGGTGTGTGTACATACCTTATCAACCATGACCTATAGGAATAACCAGTTCCCATTTTGAAAATAAATACTCCATCCAATAATTTTACATTGTCCATGATAGATGGAGTTTTCTTCTAGCTTGTTTTTATAATTTATAAGACATGCAATGTGGCTCTATATTGACCAAAACTGTTTCAAAGAATATCACATAATTTACTTATAAATGACTTAATACATAAACCAATGAAAAACAAAATACCAGAATAATAAATAATAAAGCAAAATTGATACATTCTTAGTAAAAAGAAGTAGTAATAAGAAAAATTAACAAATAAAAAAAAGGGCTATTTTAAGAGACAAAATTTTTAAAAAACAGAATTATTATTTTACATTTTTAAGACAGGCATTTCAGATACATCGTTTACAAAAACTTTTCCAAATTAAAATTTAAGTTTCTTTCCGAGACAAAAAATATACAAAAATTAAAAAATAAATCAATATATTCCCCTCCATAAGATTAAAAATTCAGAAAAAAAATTTATGATATCAATAAAATATTACTCATTATTTTCATTGAAACATGAAATTTGTTGTAAGTTTTGCATCTGTTTCTGTACTTTACATTTACTTAGTAGCTTTGAAACACATTCAATTAAGTTAAAAATTATTATTTTTAAATCTCACTTGCTCATATTTGATCACTAAAGGACTGAGTTAGCCAAGAAGTCATGGTCACAAACTTGTGGCAAATAGAAGTAATAGATATAATCCTTTTTATTCATATGATTACTATTTAACATGTTATATATATATATTCATATAAATTCTATTCTTTTAGTTCTTCAGAAATACTCCACTTTACACTTTAGAAAATATCTATTTTATTTTTAGAATATTTACATAAAAAGACGCGTATATAAAAAAATTCACTAAACTTAAACAAACAAAACATGCATTTGAAAGTTTTCAAATCATTCAATTAAAAATGGGAAACAGGAATTTAGGAAAAATTATTATGATATAATATTGAGCCAAATATTTGGATCTTTCATACTTGTGAATGATTACAGACTAAAATTCGGCAACCCTTTTCCTTTTCCCCCTTTGTAACGTGAAAACTTTAACAATATCATATGGGTTGAAAATGGATATATAGGACTTTCCAGTGAGAGGAAGACATTTTCTTTTCAGTCCCAAAAGCATTGAGTGGAACTAATATTTTGCCTCAATTTCTGTTGAGTTTTTCTAAAGATTAAATAATATCAGGTTTAAGAAAAACATTTTGTTAAAAACTTTTTAGAAAGATAACCTCCTTATCATAGCTACATTTGCCTCAGCTAAAAAATGAGTTTTTTATTCAAATATAATGCCTATTTTATTCATATTTTATCCTTTTCAAAAATTTGATGGAATAAGAATTCTCTTCCTAGTTCTTAGCACTAGAGTTAAAAACACAGAGAGTTTTGGTTTGGTTTTATCAATATTGTATTAGAAGAAAAGCAAGGGTTATTGGCAACGAAATTTGTAATATTAAATCTTGGTCAACAGACAAGGAAGACACCTGAACTTGCACCACCTCTCCAGATTTCCACATCATGGCAAAGGGAGAACTTTGGGTTCCGACATATTTAATAACGAAATCAACCCCAGCTACATTGTAGATCTTTAGTGGCATCAAGGTTTGAAATCTCGAAAACCGCCGGCAGTGAGTCCATAACCATGACCACTAGGCTACTGCTGCCACATAACACAGAGAGTTATAATACAATAAAATACAAGATTACAGCTCTCAAAAATTGCAGTTAATATCAGCTTTGCATTAAATACAGGGCCAACTCAAATAACAAAAATTCACCTTTTTCTGATACAATTCATGTAACCATCTAGAAGTTGCCTCTTCTGAATCAGTTGGAACATCAGTCAGTGGCATTCGTTCAAGAAACACATCAGCACTAAAACTGTGTCCTCTCAAGAGATTTGAAAAAGTTGGTTTTTTCTCAGTTTCAGGAAAAGCCAATTGTATGTTGTAGACACATGGAACTGTAACAAAAACAAAAATTATTTTGTACTGAATATGTCAAGTTACTTTCAAAGGAAAGGTATAAAATATAATTTATTTACTGGATTTACAGTTTACATTATTAGAAATTCAGTTCAGAGAATGTAAAATAAAATTTCTACTATTCCATTCTATTTATTTAGAATATATGCATAATTTTAGATAATATATTTAAATGAGCTATAAAAGTTACATATATATGACATAAAATAATTTATTCACACACAAATTGTAAATTAAACTTTTACAGATTTTTTACTTCATCATAAAAAATCACTGGTTCCCCAACAAGAAGTATCACTTTCTAGTGGCCATTGAAGAGATTGCACTGATAGTGTAGGTTACATTAAATGACAGGATACAATATTTTAAACAAAGTTATTTTAATTAATTTACATAATATAGGTTATATTTACAATAAAGTGATTGTTTCACTTACATTGATTATGCAAATGTAACATATTTTAAGGTGCTAGAATCAAGCTAGAATACCTATTAACAATTGTTACTATGTCCATAGTCACATTGTCCTAGTTGAATGTTTTGGAAACTCCAAGGTTCCTTTCACTTTAAAATTTTGCATGGAATGAAAATTGGCCACACTTTTTCAAAAACACAGGACACTATCTTGTTGATTGGATAGTTCAAATTATCATTCCAGTTTGCTGTGCTCCCCCAAATCAGAAGGAAAGGAAGTGAAACCTGTGTCTGGTTAAGGAGTGCTTGGATTTCAATAGAAGAAATGTTGCTTGACCTTTCACTCCAGTCACAACTTCATATAATTAGGATCTTTGTCCAGATGTAAAGTGTGTGAGTGAGGGTTATTGGCCCAAGAGCCATATGTGACTATGCTGAGCCAAACAAGATTTAACTGTGGTCAAGATATGAAAAAACTGAAAAAGACAAAAACTGATTGACAAGGAGGGTTGAAAATAGAAAAGGATCACTAGGGTAACTTGGGGGTGCGTTACCTGTGTTTACCACAGACAGTAAACCCAATGGGAAAGGAAAAAATCACTACGGTGCCTCAGGTTCACGATGCCCATACTTGCTTAAAGAAGGCAAGTCCCTCAAGGTCCCCAAATAATCCCCAGAGGCAGGGTGACCGGCTATACCCCCAATGCAATATTCTTTATATACCTCCAATGTAATACTCTTTCCACTTTGTCTTGAATTTATAGCAAGAATCTAATAAAAAATAAATTAGTTCTACTGAATAACAAAGTGTGTGCATGTATAAGATACAATATGTAAATATAAAATATACATATATTTACTTTTATTTTTGCAGTGTTTTGCAATGAAATTGAAACCACTCGTTCTAGGACAAAGGTGGTGTTGCAACAGAGGTAAATTTCGTGATTTCGCAAATTCCATGCTGGCTTTGTGCTTTTCAGGAGTAAATCTGGTCCCCTCACAAAAAAGGAGAAGCTTTACAAAATGAATGAAAAAAATATTAAAATACATTTCTTGTTAATTATGCTAAAAAACTGAAAACCCTGATATCTGTTTTGGTGCAAATCTTAAATACAAGTTAAGCA
This sequence comes from Nephila pilipes, assembly GCA_019974015.1. NCBI lineage: Eukaryota > Metazoa > Arthropoda > Arachnida > Araneae > Nephilidae > Nephila > Nephila pilipes. The sequence continues at coordinate 259,815 of BMAW01008619.1, read as the reverse complement.
TATTCAAAATCACTAAATGATGAATGACACAAATGTATATGAAGAATTCCTTAGTAATTAATGTTAAGTAAATTTATGGTATTATTAAATATGTCATTTTCCTAAGCAAACTAGATTTTATTGACATACTGTTTTTTAGGACACATTCTAGAGTATAACAAAATTTAGAACAAAACAAAAGTAAAAAATATACAGAGATTAGGGTTATCACAACTGTTTATTTTTAAGTACTCAGATGAATGAATTTCTTACTAGAACAAAGAACAAATAAGATAATGGAAAGCCTTAAATATGATTTCTTTAATAAAAAGTATTTCAAAATGTGTGAATAAAAGGATTATTTTGAGTATAATTATAAATAAATTTCTTGTTCAAAGGATTACTGAAATAAAAATAAGCATAAAAAAAAAAAAAAAAAAGGAAGAATCAATAGCTTCCATAAACAAAGTAGATTTAGAAGACATGAGATGAATACCATACTGACTACAAAGGGTAAGGACACAATTTTTGATTTCTTGTAATTGACTAGAATCAAACTTGAAGATATTTATTTATTCAATGAATCCTACAATTGGAATCCTTACCAATATGGGATCTTCATAATCTATAAGCTTATCAAGCTTTTCACCCATGACCAATTTGTCTTTTTCCCAGTTTCTTTCCAAAAATATCATCTCAGCAAAGATCCATCCCCATCCAATTACCGGAACATTACGCAGTTGCTTTTTGGCACAGGTTTTCGAATTCTTAAAAAAAAAAGTTGCTTCACATTATAACTAATTTAAACATTTTCAAATCCAATGCACATGTATAATGTATGTAAATATTAAGATTCTATACATCTATATATTTAAAAAAATATGAAAATAGTATAAAATGAAAATAAATTAATTATCAAATTATATGCCTCCCTAAATTATTTGTAATATACATTCACAAAATTCATAGCATAAAAGTGAAATGAAATTTGCTGCAGATCATCAAAATAAAATGACTTTAAAGCATAGAATATCTACAAAAAAGAATATATAATATATTTATGCTTACAAAAATTTTATTTCAATGTTAACTCTCAGGAGAATAAATTTAAAATAAATGTCTTATCTTACTTAAATTGGAATTGATAATAATTAATGATTCTATTTCATACCTTTCAATACATTTTTCTTTTACATCCTGTCTTTTTGAAAACATTGTAGAGTGACATGAGTATAATATCAGTAAAAATTAAAAGAAAAAAAATTCAAATAAAAGTATTTCATTTAATGCATAATTTGAACAAAAAATTTAGTATACATTATTTCCTATTTAATACTTTTTTTTTTGAAGAAATAAATGTTTAGCTGTAATTCATATTTATTGCATAACATAATAGCAGATGACAAATAGTTATCATGATATTACACCTATGTCTCAAAGTAATAGTATCATGTGAAAATTTAAAAGGCAATTATTAGTAAATGTAGCTCTAAGTTATGTTGTAGTGCAAAATTACGAAACCATCAATCCAAATCAATGTTTCATTACATCTGTTATTTGTTTTCACATATCTTTCAATTTTTAGATTAAGCTAATTATTACAATTTATAACTATTTTCTAATTCCATCAGCTGAGCAAAATCAATTGTTTTATTTCAACTAAATATCAACTCATTGTAAAAATATAATGGGAAAAAAGAGAATCAGAGTTTTCAAGCAAAGACAGAGTTGCAATTGACCAGTTCTTGATGCATCAAAAAAAAAAAAAAAAAAAAAATTGTAGAAAGCAATTATGTTAGCTACATAGCAATTTAAGTGCAACAAAATGACCATATCAAGAATTTGGAAATATGCTCTTGAAAATAATTGACAAGGTGAATCTTATGCTAATATCGATTCTTTGAAAAAACAAAACTGTGGGCATAAATGCAAAGATTATGGAGAAATAACATATTTCTCTTAGTAGAAGAGGCATCAAAAGATCAGCAGCACATGCGATTGAAGTTCCCAAATCTACCATTTTCCAAATTTTGAAAAAAAGAAAATCAATAAATAAGTTTCATGCTCCACCAAATTATTTCTTACAGAAAAGAATAAGAAATAATACATAGGACTTTGTCTGTCAAAAGTACTTCCTGATGGAAAGTTTATGGACTTTAAATGTAATAATGAAATTAGTGAAAAATCAAGAAACTTTCAGAACATTCAAAATAAAAAATTAGGAGCAATATTTTTAATTTAATCTAGTTTTCTTATTATAAATGAAACATTCTATATTTTCTTTTCCTACGAAAATTATGAAACAAATTAAATTTATCAACTGTTACTACTTTTATGGGACAAAGGGAGTGCTATCAAGCAGTATTTAAATTACTTATATTTTATATGTTGATTAACCCCTTTTTTCCATTAAAAAATTGTGTTAAGAGAAACAATCAATTTCTAAGTACAAACAAATTTAACTGAAATTTTTTTCAAAGATTTTTATGAAAAGTAAATTTTTTCCAAGCATTTATCACAGCTACATAAATTTTATTTCCGGTGCATTGAATATTGCAGAATTTCTGATTAACAAGCATTTATTTTCTACTAGATTCACATGTTTTCATTTGTGGGGCTAATGATACCCTACCAAACGATAATAGAAATTAATGCATTTGAATTGAAATATTACAGAAATAATATTTCTATTTCAATCAAGGAACTAATCCTTTAAATTTCAATTAAAATAAAAAAAAAATTAAAATAGATAACTCAATAGATTAAGATCTCTTCAAAAAAAAAAATAAACAGATAAATAAATAAATTACACATTAAATACTAAAAAAATATATTTATATAAAAAACTTACAGCTAATATTTTGAGCTTGTTTGTGATAAACCAACAGACAACCCAATCAATATCATATTTGTGATTCATGACAATTATACAGTGCTCTTTTCCAAATTGTCTTATGCTTTCTTCATCTCCATACAATTTACAAGTAGAATTAGATCGCCATTCATATACTGCAAGAATTTCTGAAAATATATGAAATATATACATTTTATTTAGAAAGAAATTGATAAAAATAATAATAAATAAATGCATAACATATTGTTTTATACTAACTAACCGAGTCAGCTATCACCAGAAATCAATAATTGTCCAGCTATATTGACAAAGCATAATGTGTATAACTTAATAAGTACATCTAAAATAATAAAAATATATCCTTTCATGCTCATGTATATAAGCTTTATAAGTCAATAGAAAGAGAGAGAAAAGAAACCCAATAGAAATTGGTTTACTGATTATATTGTAAAATATGATTTCACCCCACCCCCTTTTCAGGGGTTATTCAAGACAGATAGTAACAAAAGGCTGAACATTTACATGTATTCTCTCAGACCTTGGATCACCTTAATTAAGCATTTTTAAGCAAAGAGACAAAATTTCAATGAGGCATATATGCATTACTGATAAATTATTTACACATACTGATCTACTTAATTTAACTTGAAAAATTATATTTCTTCAAATGTATTTATTCTACAGAAAAATTAATTTTCAAAGACTACTATAACTAATTTAAATTTATTTAATTATAAATTTAAACTTTAATTAAACCTTCCAGAAGATTATTAAATTTTTTTTCAAATTAAAAAGTTAAAATAAATACGGAAATGTTTGTTATTAATGTCAAACTGTTAGATTATTGTTATCCCACATATATTTAGAATTTAGACAGATTAAATTTACTATTTGAATTTCACCTAATTTTACCATTATATAAATTCGTTTGCAAAATGTTTTATAAGTTAATAAATAATTTTTATTACATTTTCACTGTATATGTTTTTGTTGTCAAACACTTAACATAAATATGGTCAAATTTAAGTAACATGTAAGAAATATATATAAAATTTCAACAAATCTGCTTAATTATTTCAATATTTAAATTTGCTAAATTTTGGACCCGTGAAGTTCCAAAACAGTGATCTGATTTAATGCTTCTCGGCCTGAGCTCAACCTGTTCTCAAACTGTGCAGCATCATTTTGATGATTTAAAATATAATATAAACACTACAACATATGTATGTATATATATATATATATTACAAAAAATTCTTAAAGTACGTATTTCGTTTGACTTGCTCATTAGATATGTTGATAAAAATTTAAAATGCAATGATATGAATGTTAAATAATGAGATTGAAGCTGCTATAGAAGTATGCATGTGCCTAACAGCAGCAACTGACAGCTGTTTAGCATAAAGCCTTCTCTTTCTCACTTCTGTAAACAAATCGTATAGTCGCAGTCTTCGTTTGTATCAGTTGTTTCACTGAAAAATGATAAGTGTAACAATAGAGCAAGGAATTGTTGTGAAATTTCACATGAAACTGGGAAAAATTATTACTGAAACTCTCAATTTATTGAAAGAAGTGTATGGCAATGAATGTTTACCATGCGCACATGTTTTTGAGAGGTTTAAGTGTTTTCAAGATGGCTGAGAAGGCATTGAAAACGATTCATATCTGGGTCACCCTTCCACATTAAAAACGGATGAAAATATCGAAACAATCAGTAATCTAGTTTGATTTGACCATTATTTAAGTATTCGTGCCTTTGTTGAAACTGTAGGAATTGACAATGAATCTGTAAAGCAAATTTTAAGTAACAATTTTAACATGCAAAGTGTACCAAAATGGTGCCTAAAATTCATGTGTTTGAACAACAAGAAGCTTGCAAAAATGTTTGTATAGACATTGAAAATGTCCCAAACTTAATAAACAAAAAGGATAACACATGACAAATTGTGGTTTTTTACTTATGATCCTGAAACGAGCACCAATCAAAACAATGGAATAGCCCATCTTCATCCAAGAGCTAAAAAAGCTTTAATGAGAAAGTTGAAATTCAAATAAATTATTATTGATTTTTTTCTGATATTCATGAGATTGTGTATCTTCACTGGGTTCCTGAAGGTCAAACTATTAATCAACATTACTACCTTCACGTTCTTGCTGAACTCCATGAAAGAACAAGGAAACAACAACCAGAATTGTGGAAGGACAAGTCATTCCACATTGTCTGTCAAGAGGTTTCGGCCAAGTACAGCATCCTAGTGTTATAGACCATTCACCTTATTTGCTGGATCTTGTGCCATGCAACTTCTGTTTTCTAAGGCGATTTGGTTTGGTTTTATTGACATTGCACTACAAGCAACACAAGGGCTATTTTCCTAAGGCAAAATCTGCATTAAAAGGAACAAGATATGAGTCTGTTAAAGCAGTGAAAGAGAAAGCAGCATGCATCCAGAAGGAACTAACATAAGACATTCAGTACTGTTTCAAAAAATGGAAGGTTTGCATGAAGTGTTACAGGGATAGAGGAGAAATGTATATTAAAGGTGATATTAAATATGTAATAAAATGTTTTATAGTGCCAGTCTCACTATTTAATAGCCACAAAAAATATATATATTTACATATATATGAGATACATCTAGAATAATGTTATGTTTCTGACGATATGAAACAAATAAGTGGCTGTCATTTTGGTTTAATCAATCCAAGTGATTTATTCAATCATAATAATACTTTGGGTGGCATTTGAAACCAATCATTTATAATAATAATTCTGTCCTACCATGACAAAGGAACCAATAGTGGTGGCATATCTCTCAAAGCCAAGAAATAGAACATTAAATTATACAGACATCGTATATGGGAGACAAGGACATATTTCAACCCCCCCCCTTTGCACATAGTGCACTACAGATAGAAGACATTGAAAAGGGGGGTACTTGTCTTTACAGAGTTCTGATCTACTTGAAAAAGAAATACAGTATTTTTAAAAGCAGAAGAAAAGATTTCACACTTAAGAAATTGAAATACAAAGATTATCAATTTATTCATCACACACACAGATATGTGTTTTTGAAATTCCAGTGATTATATTAATACCATTATTAATGATTATGGAACTAAAATTTGTAATAATTATGCATATAAAATAAATTTTTTATTGTTAGTTCTAAATACTTCACGATGACATACATTTATGACAGCGACAATTCTGCTGCTTGTAAAACTGGTTGTAACTTTTGTAGCATTAAGGGTGTTAATAAGTTTTCTAAATCAGAACTTAATAAGTTATTTACCAGGTAGTCAGAATAAATTTCATTACATTGATCAAGAATGTTCTTTTTTCAATAATTTGAACATCTTTTCCTCAAATAATGTGGAGTAAATGTTTACCACATTTATAACCAGAGGTAGGAAGATTTTATACACATTTATCGAAAAACCATTCTCACATATATTCGTCTTCTAAATTTGACATTGGTTTTATAAATATTAAACAATTAAAGATTAATTAAACTTCAGGCTTGCCTATCATTTATTCCCCAAATAGTTTCTTATGACAATGAAGAAATTAAAAAGTAAATTGATGATTTCTTAAGACATCAGTTCATGAAACATTGTCATAGTCCTTATTCTTCCTTATTAAAAGGGGGGGGTAAAAAACGTACACTTTTCAGAGAGAATTAACAATAAGTACATGCTGTTACTTTGGAATAAGCTTTTCAAAGCTACATGAATACCTAGCCATAAAAAATGAGAGCAGCTAAATGAATTGCCTTCAAAAAATATCAGCATTATGAAATATTGAATTCATATTCGTAAAATTTTTTGAATACATATGATTAACAGATCTTGAAAATAATCATATAAAATAAACAAATTATATGCTACTAATATAGGGCTGACTAACTCTTTTCACAATGAAAATAATTGTATAAGGTGAATTATTAATGAATAATTCAAAACAAAATCTCAAATATTTTTTAAGGTTTTCTCATGAACAGATATTTATTTTTCAAAAATAAATATTAAAAAATAAAACTATAAAAATGAGAATTATTTTTCATTTTTTTCCATCTCATAATACATTAATTTCCAATACTACTCCATAAGCAGATAGTCAGTCAATAACACACTAAATTGACCTTGGATATAAAGAAAAGAAGATAAGTATACAAACAGGAAAAGATAACAGTACATTTCATTCTTTTGAGGCATATGATAACATGATGTAACACTTTTATCACATTTGCAATTAGGTCATAATAACATTGATGAAGTGAGTTATCAATCAGCTATATCAACACAGAAAGAGTAGAGTTCTAGTCTAATTCAACACTGACCAAATACAGATAATATTGCTAAATGTTTGAGCAAAAAAGTAAAAAAAAATGAATTATATTCATCTCTAAAAAAATTAATATAAAATTGTAGCAAGAATTATTTTTTGATAAAAAAAATCTGCTCAAAATGTATCAAATACAAGAATGTATCAATCAATATTAGAAGATAAAAAAAAAATGTCATGTGATTATTTAAACTAAGATAATGTACTGTCTAAAAGCTACGCAAATAAATATAACAAAAAACAGACAAATAAATTTATACACAAAGGGATTGTCTCTGCTTTAAGTTTTAAAATAAAAATAAAAAAAAAAAAAAAAATAAAAAAAACAGGCATATGCAATTATTATTGTTATTTTTCAAATTTAACTGACAGTTGCATAAAATGCCACCTTTGTAAAATACTTTTTTCGTCTGTTTTGAACTCTGGTTTTTCACATATTTAAAATTTATTAAAAAAAATTTGAATACACACACATACAAGAGTATGCTACTCCTATGATTGACATGTAACACTGATTTTTGGAAGAAGTATAGTCAGATGTTAAAGTAGAATCAAGATGAAGTTCAGACATTCTTATATTTAAACCATGGGTGTCTAAACTATTGACTGTTTGAGGGCCACATTGAAAAAAAAAAAAAAAATTCCTGGGCCACATTGCAAGAAAAAAAAAAATTGCTGCCCCCACATACAATATTTTTTCCACAAATTGAAATAAAAATTAACTCTATGTAGTTTTATTAAAATAAACCAACTTCTTTTTACTATAATTTTTCTAAATTTGAATTAGATATGTATAAGTATGAATTCATTTTAAATTTGTAAAAGTTTCGTTTCATTTAGTTTGGATTTCATAAAGATGGAAAAAATTCAAATTAATGAGATGGATGAATTTGCTTTTATTGAACAAGCAAATCGATATCAGGTTCAATAGACGAGGTAGAGATTTTGCTCTTATGGTTTTTGCTAATGGTTTTTGTAACAAAGCTTAATACACTTTCCATTTTTAAGATTTTACCACATAAATTGCCCTGATGTGCAATACAATGATATGCCATCAAGATCGTATTGCCGGCAGGGACGGCTTCATTATTAACCATTTTAACGAGTCTTCCATTTTTACCAATCATGGCAGGGGCTCCATCCGTTATGATAGTTGATAAATTTTTCATAAATAAGGAAAACCTTTTCATCGAATAAATCTACAGTCTTGGTTGGTTGTATCTTTTAACGGTACTAAAGCAACTATTTCTTCCGTGATATTATAATGTTCATAGATTCCTCTTATAAAAATTGCCAATTGTGCTGTATTAAAAGCATCAGTGCTTTCATCCATGGCTAACGAAAAAATTTAAAATTAGCACAATTACTTTTTATAGACTTTTCAATTGAATGTGTAAACTTAAATATTTTCATAATTTGCATTTGGACCACATTTTAAAGGCTTTTGGGCCGCACTTTAAACAAGCATGATTTAAACAGTATTTACTTATACTGAGGACAATGTACACAAAGTATGAGCAAAAGCAAATGGTGAATCTCTCTATTCTCAGCAAAACTGTCCCATTATATATAATTTTAATGTTTGATAAATTTTCAAAAGATCATGTGATTGGAAGTTTGTATGTTGATTTATTCCCATATGACATATTATTCTAACAAATGGTTACTGTTACTCTGTTTTAGTTTCTTTTAGGTAGGTATTTAATGATAGAAAAGCATTAGTGATATGTTTAAGATGATTTAAGACCAAAATGATTTAAAAGTTCTTGTGGGACAAATGCAGAAGGAAATCACTACATATATATCCATGAATACTAAAGTTTCAAAGAAAATTCTTTTCACAACAAAGTACATAAAATTAGATACATCAGAGGTTTAATTATTTCAAGAAATCAGATATATAGTTAATGCTATTTGCACAATATTATTCTCAGATTTTCATTCAGATTTGTGAACCACGATCTCTTAACACTATAGATATATATTCACACATTTATTCCTCCCCTTTTTATAAAATTGTTTTTAATACCATTCTTTCCAAGTATAAAACTACTTTAACCTTCATTCATGAGTCATGTGAATATTTATTTACCTGTTATTCTACATTAGTCAAAATCTCTTTTCCTACAATGTAAAAGCTTTTATTTTAATAAGTTCTTTTGTTGTCCTTATCAACATTGTGTGTTTCAAGTAATGTAACCTAATATTAAGATTGAGGACATTAAGAATTTTCTTTCAAATTTTATTTCATAAAAACCAATTAAATACATTCATTAGTTGAAAATGCATTAAAGGAATTGCTGCTTTTCTCTACCCAGTTCTATGGGATACCTATATACTACAGCATGCTTCTAATCGAGCTAGAATATTTACATATACCAGCGTTGGCTGTCATTGCTAACCTATAAAGTGCAAACTTATAAAAATGAGAATCTTATGCAAATACTGCATATATGCATGTAAACTGGAAGTAAGAATGAACTGGACTCTGGAAGAAATTGTTTCAAGAAATTGTTCTGGAAGAAATTACATCATATCCTAACAATTTTCTTAAAATGATACTTGCTGAGTAAGACTTGAAATTCTACATGCTACCTTATAATAGCTGGATAATATAAGTATTAATATTATAATATAGTTCCTACTTTGCTGAAATTAACATTAAGATCAAATAAACTATTAAAACTGCAAATTATTTCCTTTTATTCTACAACATAAAAATGTGAAGTTGTCAGAAGGATCAACAAGAAGATTGTATATACATATGCTCAAACATCTTAAGTTTTATCAACGGTTTAATTAAACTCAAAGTATGATTAATAATAATTAAAAAAATAATGAAATTATGCTGTTTATTTATATCATCCCTATTACTAAAATCAAGGGACAAGGAAAAAATGTTCATAAATCAGGTAATGTATATAAATATACAAATCAAAAGATAAGGACAAAAGATTCTATAAACCAATTTTTATCAAAAAATTTCATAAATTTCTTCCAAGTTCCTCTAATTTTAATTGAAAATTACTGTTAAAAGTGAAAAAGACTACGAAAAATGAAAACTCTAATATAGGTCATTAGTTTATAATGATAATTCAATATCTCCTAAAAAATTGATTTGATGGAGTAAACACCATCATCAGTTACTTTATCACTACTGAATATCAATGATTTAAATTATGAAATTTTGTTCAACTGAATATGTAACACATAAAATCTATGAAAAATATATAATTAATCACAGTTAATAATTTGAAATATATATATATATATATATATATTTATGAAACAATTATAAATAAAAAAGATACTGAAAAGAATGTAAGTTTGAGGAAATATTTACAATTTCTTCCATCATGAAATAACACATGAGATATTCATTTAATAAAATTTCATATCATAATCATGTATAATGGCAAAAGTGCAATACATTTTTTTTTTTTTGCATTCTTTCCATGTTTAGAACAAAGTAGTAGAAGCAATCAAAGAACCAAACCAAGAATGTAAAATAATAATTCATTGATTAAATATTCTACAAAATAAGATATCTACTTAAAAAGCTGAATTTATGATTTTTATAACTGGTTCTTATTATTTACTATCCTAACTTGCAATCATGTGAAAGTAAATATAAATACAATTAGACCTCGTTATCTCGAAGTAGTCAGGGGTCCATGAATACTATAGTATAGTATTAATACAAAAATTATAAAGGAAATTTTTTTAATAATTCTTAAAATGTAACCAATTAAAAAGTAGTGGAATATTTTTGGAAAAAAAAATGACGCTGTGATAGTAATATGTAAAAGAAAATATCACACAAAAAATAAATAAAATCCCAACAGGAACATTTTACTTTCCATGAAGTGGTGGTTCATAGACAACATTACTTTCAAAGAATTTTTGGAGAAAACAGTAGATAATAAACAAGTTTTCAGAGCATTCTTACAGAAGATGAAATATTTTGATATTTATTGAATTAAAGGGATCTATGAAAAAGGATAACAGCCTACCTTACTCTATATCCTACATAACACCAATCAATCAAAAGTGATTAACATCCAATCCAAATGTTTCAATCAAAAAAAGATAAAGGTATTAAAATGGTTGACCCTCTCTAAGCCTCAAACTTTCAAATGATGCACTTTAAAGACAACCTTTGTTCATCTCAGTTAACTTAGACTTTTATTTTCTCTTTTTTTGTGATGAAAGTCATCTTCTGCACTTAATGATCATGGAAATTGCAGATTCTGGTTTCATAAGATTCCTACTCTGCCCTTTTGCTTCTTCTTGGTTCCTTTTTAGGTGCAATAGCATCATGCAACAAATTTTTTTCCCCTAATGTTTCTGATTTCTCTCATTTAGAATATAAGTTTGAAATTACATAAAAGAACTCCATGGCATGTTTATCCCATGACAGATAAATTATGAAAAAAATAATAATAATAACCTTTCAAAGATGAATGTGAGATATATGTACTCAAAGCACTAGGACGAACTTTAGATATATTTAATAAGCAACATATAAGCAAATTGGATAATCACAAACTGACTTGGGAAGAAACTGTAATGAGAACTCATTCACCAGTAAATAAACAATCAGAAGTTTGTTCTAAACAATGATGAATACTTTTCCGTTAAAAGGGCCATTGTCGATGGTTAATATTTTTCGCCAATAAGGAGCAATATCAAGGGCAACCACATTAGTACTGTGTCGGGAGAGAAGTGAATTCACACAACACGATTCGACAATTTTTTATGGCCCTCTTTAACAGAATAGTACCCAATGATGTTATTGATATCATTAATTTAAAGTGTTATTTTACTTTGAAAAGAAAGAGAGAATTCTTATATCATCAGCTATTGGAACTCAGTTACATGAATAATACATTTTATACTTCTGGTTAGAATAAGTAGCCTGATAGGTTATAGACTCTTGAATTCTAAACAATACACAGAAGTAATATGATGCCAACAATTTATGTAATTAGATATAATTTATTATTAGATAATTGTCAACAGATTTACAATGTAATTTAAAAAGTTCATTCTTGTTCTGTATTACGAATTGATAAGCCTGAAAGTTTATAATTTTACTTACACCTCAACATGGTAGCAAAGTGACTTGAGGATACCGAAATTTAAGAGATATTGATGAGGAAGCGTGAAGTCAATCTTTACATATCGCTGTTTTGAAAAGTGGTACATCAGTGTGAAATTGTGAATGACATGATGTGTTCTAACTAGTGTGTATACTCAATAAAAAAAATATTTGTTAAAATTAAGAGAAAATATGGAATGTGTATATAGAACAAAACTTCACAACATTACCATTTCTACAGTTTGCAGAGTAAAACAGGGATAAGTCCATTCAATTACATTAGTTAAATACTTAGGAATTTTTTTCACTTTATCGCAAACTATCATAAATTATTTTCATCCCCACACACTTAGGTATATTTTCATAAAAGAAAACATGTTAATGTCTTCCAATTAGTTTTTACTTTACTGTTCTAACATCAGAAGAACTAAAGGGTGAAAATGCAGTTTAGCGTAACCACTTGGCAAGATTTGAAAAATCGCCAAATTTGGCGATTTTTTTTTTGGCGGAACTTTTAAGTCCGCGTAGCGGAAAATAAAGAATTTTTTGACTCACATCATCACCACATTTAGGACATGCATAGGTGGACGAAATTAAACCTAATTTCATAATCCATACAAGTAAAGGATGCTTTCCTTCCTTCTGTAAATCAGACAAAAATTGCAAAGTACATTCATTCACCTCTGTCGAAGTCATTCTCAGAGCCCTGTACTTGGGAGAATAAACGGAGAATTAGTGATTGTAGAGCAGGTTGAAAACACAGAAGCATAAATTAAATCCAGCAGGAAAAAATTAAATAAAAAACATGAACAACGAAAAAAGGAGAAAACCACACAAGGACAGCAATAGTGAAACACGACAGAACTGGAAAAGTTTCTAAACGAAGTAACGAACAATAAAGAATGTTCTAAAAACTCTGAGAAGTGTACGTTCAGCAAAGGAAGCGCCAAAAATCATAACCTCTGATTGGTTAAAAAACAAAAACATGCAAAGTTTACTTTAAGAAACGGAGGCGCAAAAATCTACTGTCCATGATTGGATTAACCTTGTCCACGAAGCTTTGATGGAAACAAAATCCATCAAAGCAAATTGTGGGGGTGTATTGTAGCGAGAGAAAAAGTATTCCAGACACAGGGAGAAAAAAAAAAGCTGGTCGACTGAAATTCCGATTAATGTGGCAAATTTGAAATAATTGTCCCGTGTAAAGCAACCAAATGGAGAAAATAATGGTCAGAGAAGAGTATAACAAAAAAAAACAAAAAATCAGGTGAACTGGAATCCGTATTCATATGTCAAATTTGAAAGGGTAGCCCTGCCAAAAGCAACAACAGTGAAAAAAACATGATCAGAGAATTGTATAATGGGAAAAAAAATATCAGGTGAACTGGAATCCGTATTCATATGGTAAATTCGAAAGGGTAGCCCCACCGAAAGCAACAACAGTGAAAAAAGCATGATCAGAGAATTGTATAACGAAAAAAAAAGCTCGTTAACTGAAATCAAAAATCATATGCCATATTCGAAAGGGTTGCCAAGCCTAAAGGCACCGAAGTGAAGAGAAAGTAGGGTAGCCACAATTGGCAAAATATCGCCAAATAATTCCTGTCGCCAAGGGGTGGTTATGCTAAACTGCATTCCAACCGAACTAAAGATATGTGTATTATCTATTAAGCCTGTCTTTGTAAACATTTATGGCCATTTTAAGTCCAACCACAGGAAAGTGTGGTTTGGTGAAAAGCCCGAATGATAAAGGTTAATGTCTGTGCTTAATAGGAAGTCCTGACTTCATCTGAAAAAAGATTAATCCGAGTTTCATAAAAAGAGAGGAATGGCAAAACCATGAGTTAAGTAGACTTGCAAGAGAATAGGGTCAGGCGATATTTTCTGAATGCAATTTTGATTTCAGGGTGTGTAATGAAGGGGACAAGTAATTATCAACAATTAATTGTCTAAAAAAAGTTTACAATTCATAACAAGCATATTTAATAAGTTATACATAAAAATTAACTTACGTGTCCATGAGAAATAAATTAAGTAGTAGTTGAGTTTCCTGTATAATTTGCGATTTCTGTTATACAGCGTAACATACAAGATGAGCTGAAGAAAGTTGAAAAGTAATCCACTGAATAAGAAAACTATAGTCATGTGGCATGCTAACATTAATAAACCCAACTTCTGGGCTCCATTTACAACTAGAAAAGGGGGAAGGAAAGAAAATTTCATTATACTTTCAATCAATGAAACTACTATAATAAATAATTTTGAATATATATACACATATAAACTTCATAATTACACATTATTATCTTAATCATTTAAAAAATTGAAATAATTTTTAATTGTTATATAAAAAATGTTTACAGAAAAATTCTTTCAATGAGTTGAAAAAAAAAGAATTTGATATAGGCATCTTTACAATGAAATTGTTTGCTCTCCAATAATTAAAAATTTAGATTAACTACAACAATTTCAACTAATAACACAACTATAAATTTAAATGTACTATAATTGCTTCATTCTAGAAGGGTTTACTTAAAAATGGCTTGTCCTTTGAATCTCTCAATTCTCACTGAGTGTCTTTTTGTTTATATATGTGCCAACAATTAGTTATTAGATAATTTTAACATTCTTTTCGAAGAATGCAAAAAGTTATAATTTTTTCATTATAGCAAAGGGACTCCAGTTTCTTTCTCTGTAAAATTAAATTGAACCCTCTAACAAAAAAAATTGCTTCTCTTCCTCACTTTTTACAACATGCTCTTTTTTAAACTTAGAATGAGCCCTGCTATATTATACATTAACTTTATTTTATTCTCAATGAAAAATTAATTGAAAAGTTTCAGAACTGCTAATGCAAAAAAATCATGTTTATAGAATTTTTAAATGTTACACTGAAGATGGAGCATTATTCATTTTGTTAATATTAAAATAAAAATTTCTTATCTAATGCAGCAGGAAAATTTTGGTGACTTTTTAAAAAAAATCATCAAATTATAGATATTTTATCATATAGGGAAATTGGGTGTGCATACAATAAATCACTTTAGTCAATATTAATACTTAGAATACAATATATTTTTCTTGTATTCTTTAACTTCTATTTTGAATGAAACATACAGATTATTTTACATTTCTATTTATTTTATTAATTAATCTAATACCTATGTTAGAATTAGTAATTTCTTAAAATCAATTTTATGTTTGATAACTATTTTGCTCTTATATAAATTGTACATTAATAGTTATTATAGATATGTAAATGAAGAATTTCATTGCAAATACAATGTTAATTTCAAATATGTAAATAATATTTAATTTCATTATAAATCTGAAAAAGTTTCCAATTTTTCTTCTATTTTAGAATTTCTAATACATAAATTCATGTACTTCTATCCAAAATAAGCTTTATTTCAAACTGTAAAAAGAATGTAAAAAAGTGTACTAAGTACTTTAGGAGCACAAATGTTTTTCTTTGCATATAAGTTGTACAATATAACAGTATATAGTTGTTCAAATCAATCCTCAATATTTAAAACAGAATAAAGACAGAAGTATATAATTATAAATGAATATAAGATATGAAACATGCATCTTATTTCATATTAATTAAATTTTTTTTAAAAAAAAATTTAAAGTTCAAACAATAAACAACTTTTAAATATAATTATTCCAAATTTAATTCTAAGGCAAACAAAATAGTACTGCTAGGACAAAATCTTTACTAGACATATCTTATATTGGCCTGGAATAAACTTCAAGATAAGAAAAATTATTCAAGGTTCAAGAAATGATAAGGATAAGAAATTTTATAAGAAGCAGGTAATGGTGTACATAAATATTTTAGAAGCAATTCAGTATTAACATAAATACCATTTGAGATAAATACTGAAAATTATATGGAATTATCTTATCCACAATTCATATTGGCTAGACAACAAGCAATTGGAATAAAAAATTTAAATCGAAACAAAACTTTCATTTACTATACAAGCTTACTCTTGCGATAGATAAATTGATATATATTTTAAGAGATATCAGATGCTCTGGAGATTTAAAAAGAAAGCAACAATTTAATAATCAAACTGAGGATTTACATTCCATTTTTTTTATGTTGATAAGCAGTCAGACTATTTTAAAGCACATTACTGAAAAAAAATTCTGGGAAAAATTGTTAAGTTATTTATTTTATTTTCCCATCTCCCACCACAAACAGTTAAAAATATAAATATTTCACAATCTCAAACAATTATAAGCACAACTATGATGCATAATGCAAAATTGCCGGCTTAAATAAAAATAACCACCTGTTACCCCACAGAAAATAAAACATGAAAGCAATATAACATGATATCAAACTTTTAAATACATGATTACTTAATAAAATGGTTATTTCAAAAACTTTTTTCGTAACATGTATAAGTATCAGTACCAGATATGAAAAAGAGTTAAAAAACAAAACTTACTGAGTTTTAAAAGCGGATGCATTTTTTAGGATGTATATCAATAAGGCAACAGAACAGTAGGAAGCGAATTTAAGATAATGACGAACACCGCCTGCAAGTACCGAATGCTCGATGATCGAGCAATCACGTTCATCAAGGAAATTCACCCATCAAGGAAAACATTTAACTCTTGAGTCATAAGGACAACCTTTGATCTATGGGATGTTCACTCCAGAAATCGACGATGCGAGAGGTCAGGAAAATTCAAGGTAAATAAAAGTACAGAATAGGTATAAATATTTAGAAAAAGAAAAAACTTTACTTAAAATTCAATTATTTTTTCATCTTCGTTTTAAAACACAAATATCAATTTACTGAAATACTTTACAAAACAGCTTTTAAAATTAGAATAAAACGCAATTTACAAAATATAAAATTTACTCTACGATCTATTATTTATTTGAGTACAAGATGCCATTAAAAGAAATACAAATAACTTCAACCTAAAATGGCTCAATGGCAGCATGAAATTATATGATTTCATTCGTGCTGCATAAAGTTTGCAAGATATTTCGTTTGTGAGATACAGAATCGATCTTTCTGAAGCCAAAATACTCAGATACGACAAGTTTATAACATAAAACTTCAGAAGCTTAACAATACTTCGAATAGGTAAATAGTTTTCCAAGAGGACTCTTGATCACTCTGTTTTTATTAATTCAGAATTTTTCAAAAAGAGTTGCATTGATTTGAAAGTCCTTCCTTCTGTTTTACAGACGTGCTTTTAAGCAATGAATTTTTTAAAAAATTGTTACCAATAATTTAGGTATCTGATCTTAGAAGATTTTTTTTAGTCCACTAAAGTCAGATTATACATATACGTAAATGTAAACACAGAATGCTATCAATTTTAGGTAAAATGTTTCTATTTTGATCTATTTTAACGGTACTTCCCCCCTCCCTCTAATGGAGTGTTATTTAAAATATGGGAAAATACTTTACAGCAATTTTTTTTTTTTAAAAAAAATAGCAACCATTTAAAAAACTTATATATAAGTAGTATATATATTATATATATATATATATATATATATATATATATATATATATATATATGTGTGTGTGTGTGTGTGTGTGTGTGTGTCTTTAAGTGAATGTATTCAATGTATTTTAATATCGTTTATAGCAGAAACTACTTTTTCCGTTCGGTAATAATTATATATAAATCAATGAATTTTGTATTTAACCGACTAAACAATCCAATCCAATTCGATTAGCGATGGTCCTCGTAAGTTTAAACCACAGTTAAATGATAAAGACAACTCAGCTGAGGTATTTCACTTTCCTTACTTCCTCATGAAACTAATAAGTTTTTCCCAATAAGTAATTATTGTACAATAATACTGTCATACAGATAAAATACTGCATAAAACATTAAAACAAAATTTTTTTTTTAAGAAATGGCAATGAAAAGTAATTATTTTTCGAAGCATATTTGATCAAAAAATTTTCTTTGAATTTTTCATGTAGTAGAGTAATAACTTTTAATGTTGAGCTATTTAAGCGTTTAAAATTATTTAAAAATTTAAATTATGTGTAAATAGTGTATTTATGGTATTAATATATTGAATAGTAATTTATAATTAGGCCTGTGAAAAATTAATTAAATACCTTAAATCAAGCAATAATTTTAAATCTTTTTATGACTTATTTTTAACTAAAATATTTGTTAATTTTTGGAAACAGGAATAATAACAAAAATTTTCTATTTACTAATTTAAATTTTAGCATAATTAATGTATTGGTGAATATTTGACTAGAAAGTGGGATAAAACTAACCTTTGATAAAGTCATGTGATGAAGTAAAACGAATATAATGGTGAGTGGGGGATCCGAAATATATTTTGTTGGAACAGCGCACTGAGAAAATTTGTTTTAAAATTCTTATTTGAATCATGGATGACAAAAAGCTTTTGGCAAATAGGCGGTCGAGGTCAATGAGCTCCTGAATCCACTCGAAAAATCCTAAAAGCGAACAACCCAATCGGTCATAGAATGTGTCGAACCGTCGAATTCCAGGTTGAAGAAAGGTTTCTTTATTTTATATTGTTGCGACCCTTTGATGATGCTTCTCTGTAACGTTCCTCTTTATGAGAGAAAAAAGACATTTACCGACATTTCATCAGTCATCCAAGGAAAGGTTTAGCAATGGTGACGGGTAACCTTGGTGATGGATTTAGCGATCGTTTTGGCGACTTGACTTGACAACTTTGGCAATAAATCGAATATTCCAGAAAGTGCTAGATTCCTTCTGGGAATTTCGACTGGAAAGAAAGGTACGAACTTCTTCTGAATTTCCCCTGTGATGTCACACCTGATCAGAAAAGATATAAATACGTCGAGGTCCTGAAACAAGGCAATTTGATTTTTGTAGTCTGTCTTTTAAGTGCAAAGTAATACTATGGAGATTTGTCTGTAATGCGAGCTAGTAAACTGGTGAGAGGAACGTTACTGGTACAACTGAGATCATCATTACAAGTGCTATTTTCTTAATTCCTGCATCCCTGCGGCTAATCTGAATAAGAGATGTGTTTCTGTTTAGGCTGTTACTGTCTAGGCTTTGCTATATATGAGTCGTCTGAATGTTTGAAAATAAAGCATCCTTTGCATTATCCACCTGGTTGGACAGATTTTCGTTCGTTTCCACCCACAAAACGACAGAATTTTTGTAACAATATTGATATCCTACATTATGCTTTATAAGTAGATATTAAATAATTTTCTATAACTTGTTAGACTATGTAAAATCGCTGGATTACTAGCAAGGCCAGAAAAGAGGAAGTGCAGGACTATAGAGAGAATACTGTATTATTAGATACCTAAATTACCCCGTGAATATCTATTCAAACTTCTAATTTTTAATAAGTTAGAATTAGATTTGTGAGACCGTGAGACCTCCGATCTCGTAATGGTATTCAAAAATCATTGGTTTTCTTGGATTCCGATTTTAACATGCTTATGCACCAGATTGTTATGAAACTATGAATAGCAATTTAAAAACAGCCTGGTACTGACAGTAATTGATACTTCTATTGTTTAACCCCTTTTTGGTCGAATGTTTTTCCCCCCAAGTTTCCAAACCCCTCAAAAGGCACTTTTTTTTTATAGATGAAAATTAGTATATGTTCTACCAAAAATTCGAAAATACAAAATATTTTTGTCAGTAAGCTATTTTTACTGGACCTACTGCTGGTCATACGTGTGATGCCCATTAAACGTTCTCAAGTTTTTCTAGAAATGCACTCGAGTTTTAAATAAAATTTTAAAAAAAATACTATCTGGTATTATAGTTTTCAAATCTCTATTGCTTTTAGTTACTTAAAATAAATATCAACGTAAAATTTTTTTTAAGATATGTAAAAATGTCTTATAAAATGATTTTTCAACCCTACTATGAAAACAGTTTTATAATTTTTCTTGACCTTCAGAGCATAAAAATCATATTGAAATAATTTATTACTGATTATTTTATTGATTTCCTTATTAAATAAATGCTTGAAAATGAATATCAAAAATATCTTGAACACGTTTTTCGTTCAATTCTAACAAACCTCACGCTGCGTGGTTCAGAAATACAAAAATAATCGTAGCATATAAAGAGAATTCACTTTCAATTATGCTGTTTTTCTCTTTGTTGCATGACATGCGACGACGACCATACGGATTAAAAGCTGAATGAGTGATACTCGACGCCAATAAAAAAAAGATTAATTTTTAAAGTTACTCTTTGCTTTCCTTTATAAAATCTTCGTATGATAGTACTTCGGAACAGGTGAATATAAGGTTCAAGAGAAGAGACTCCATCTCGAAAGTATGGAGATCTATCTCCCTTCCAACTTGATGCTTGCCATTCCCCTTGATGAAAAACGAAGTCTTTCCGTGATTTTTCCTTGGAAACAAATTTTGTGTTTTCGCTATATCTTTAGCTGATGAGAATTAGGGTATCTTCTGATACCCTAATTGCTAACTACGTGATCAGTAGTTAGCATTTCCTACATTTCTACGAGCGTGTGAATGCATAGAAATGTAGGAAATGCTAACTTCTGATCTTCTGGCATACAAACTAACACAACCGAGTCTCCTGTAAACAGTTTGTCAAAAAACTCATACTCCTATGGTGGCAGTGAAGGCTAAACCCAGTTCTACAATACAGATGTCCGCTTGAAGTCGCTTAATTATTGCCAGATATCAGGCTTAATGAATGTTTATGACTTTTAGTCAACTTGTCACTTGTCATTGGTTAACATTTCTCGCACTTTGAAATATTTGTCATAGTCTTGAGATCTCATATTGAGGCACATTCATAATTTCAGTCTCTTCCACTTGTGATCCTCTAGATTCGAATATTTGAACGATTCTTCCATTCTCAAACGTGTCCAGTTATTGTGTTTGTGCCACCATTCATCTTTTTTAATTGTTAACAACGTTTCTTCGTACATGAACTGTATGAAACCTGTCTGAACTGGTATTTCCGAATGAGCCGATATTTTCGCAATCCGACGTACGCATGTACACTGGTGTAAGAAATTAAGAGAATTTTCATATTATCTACGATCTCCAGAGCTACTGGACAGATTTTAATAAAATTTGGTGTGAACATAGGTTGATATAATACAAACAAAATAAAGATTCAACAGTTATAATTGATTTACATGTTTGTGCGTAACACTTATGGGAGTCTGAAGGTCTGAAACAGTGGTTGTAGAATACACAAAAGAAGTGGGTTAATAGGGGGTATGGTCCCCTCTTACAGCTATACACGCCTTGCAGAGTGATGTCACACTAGAAATAAGGCAGTTAATCTGTGTATGTGGCAATTGGTCCCACTCATTCACCAACGCTGTTTTCAGTTCCTGGATGGTTCTTGGAGGGGGATTGCGAATTGCAATTGCCCTCCCCAGAGCGTTCCAGACATGCTTTATAGAATTGCGGTCTGAAGACCTGGTTGGCCAATCTATCCGGCTGATATCCTCACTTTCGAGAAATTCGTCTACCAGAAGATCTCTATGTGGCGTTATCGTCCATTAGATGAACTCGGGGCCCACTGCGGAAAGCGCGAACATAGGTTGACCTCATAACCTCATCTCTATACCTCACACCAGTCACAGAGCCTATGTCAAAGACGTGGAGAGGTATGCGGCCATCCGATATGATGCCTGCCCAGACCATTACACCGCTACCACCATAATTGTCGATTTCGAAGACATTGGAGGGTAGGTAGAGGGTCCCTAGTTCTCTCCATATGAAAGTACGGCGAAAATCGGTGTTTAGGCTAAAACGAGACTCCTCGGTTAACAGAACGGTCGTTCATTGCTCCATACTCCAATCATTATGCTGCCTTCACCATGCTAATCGGACTCTTCTGTTCGTAGATGTGAGCGAGACGCAAACAGCCGGTCTTCTGGCAAACAACCCTCTCTCATTCAGTCTTTTGGAAACAATCATCCTTGTTACACGGGTTCCTGTGGCTGCATACAGGTCTCGAGAGAACTGAGAAGCTTGCTGAAGTGCGGCCCAAAAGCCTTTAAAATGCGGCCCAAATGCAAATTATGAAAATATTTAAGTTTACACATTCAATTGAAAAATCTATAAAAAGTAATTCTGCTAATTTTAAATTTTTTCGTTAGCCATGGATGAAAGCACTGATGCTTTTAATACGGCACAATTGGCAATTTTTATAAGAGGAATCTATGAACATTATAATATCACGGAAGAAATAGTTGCTTTAGTACCGTTAAAAGATACAACCAAGACTGTAGATTTATTCGATGAAAAGGTTTTCCTTATTTATGAAAAATTTATCAGCTATCATAACGGATGGAGCCCCTGCCATGATTGGTAAAAATGGAAGACTCGTTAAAATGGTTAATAATGAAGCCGTCCCTGCCGGCAATACGATCTTGATGGCATATCATTGTATTGTACATCAGGGCAATTTATGTGGAAAAATTTTAAAAATGGAACGTGTATTAAGCGTTGTTATAAAAACCATTAGCTTTATAAGAGCAAAAGGACTTAATAATAGACAGGAATTTGCAGATGTTATTTATTATGCAGAAGTAAGATAGTTCAGTAAGGGGAAAATGCTCAAAAGATTTTACGATTTGAGAACTGAAATAAAAATATTTATAGAAACAAAAGGGAAACCTGTGAATGAATTTGAGGACAAAGATTGGATTTTAGATTTAGCTTTTTTAGTACATTTAACAGAACATTTGAATGATTTAAATTCGAGGCTTCAAGGAAAAAAATCAATTTATTAATAATATGTTCCAAAGAATTACAGTGTTTGAAAGAAAATTGAAATTTTGGTTTAATCAAATAAAAGTAAGATTTGACACATTTCAGTACTTTGGCTGCACATAAACCAGTGAGTTGCAAATATGCTGCATTAATTTTTGATTTAATTCAAGAGTTTGAAAGTTGATTTCAAAATTTTTGAAAAAATGAAGAGTATTTCACCATATTTTCTACCTTATTTTCTCTATAAATAAATAAATTGTCTTCAAATCTTCAAATGAAATGCATTGAACTGCTAAGTGACATTCAACTGAAAGAAAAATTTGGGAATGTTTCTTTACTGTAGTTTTATAAAGATTACCTACTGCACGGTGAATATCCTATTTTTCACAATCATGCTTTATTAATGTCTGCAGCTTTTGCCAGTACTTAAATTTGTGAACAATTATTTTCAAGAATGAAGCTTACAAAGATCGCTGACAAACACCTTGCAAATACAATAAGAATTGCTATCTCGTCTATTGAACCTGATATCGATTTGCTTGTTCAACAAAAGCAGATTCATCCATCTTATTAATTCGAATTTTTTCCATCTTTATGAAATCCAAACTAAATGAAACGAAATTTTTACAATTTCAAAATGAATACATACTTATACATATCTAATTCAAATTAAAAAAATTGTAATTAAAAGAAGTTGATTTATTTTAATAAAATACATAGAGTTAATTTTTATTTCAATTTGTTGAAAAAATATTGTATGTGTGGCCCAGCATTTTTTTTTTTGCAATGTGGCCCTCAAACGGTCATAGTTTAACACCCGTGCTGTAGCCCCTCTGTTACACCTCGCTAAAATGGATAAATGGTGATCAGATATTATTTACGTAATTTTTTTTTATTAAATACATTTTGAGATTTACTTGTATATCTACAATTTACAAAGAAAAGGTTAACATCGCTTTTATATAACTAAACTCGGATCCCATTGACGCGTAGTTATAGGGATCCATGGTATCTAAACCATAGCATAAGGGAACCTATAGATAAAGTACTAATGTAAAGTGAGCAAAATTTTTTAAAAAATAATAAATAAATAAACAAAAGTGAAAACAAAACAAAACCAGACATTTGTCAAGATTAATGTTCTCAGCTGTCCTAACTCCCTTTTTTGCCATTCCTTTCATTATCAACAAACTGAAAGAGTTTTCATTCATTTTCAAGAGTGTTACATTCCTGAGAATTTAGTCTAACTGAGACTACACGTGTGGTGTAGTCTCAGTTAGGTTAAATTCTCAGGCGATTTCTGCTTGTCTCGTCTGATATCTTTCAACATTATGTTTAATTATAACGGAAATCATTGACACAAGAAAATATTTAAAACTCTTAAAATATGACCAATACAAAATGGTTGAAAGTACAGCTAATTCACCGATATATCTTGAAAATAGTTGCCTAAAAATGCTGATCTGATAATCTGAATACAATAATCTGAACTGGAACATTTCACTTTCAAAGAAATAGTAACTCTCTCTCTCTCTTACACACACACCACACACACGCACGCGCGCGTAATATGATGAACTAAATTAAGTGGTCAAGTAAACAGGGATATTAAGAATTTTTGGCTATAATAAGACGACAAAATATTCGCATCAAGTCTATTTGTTCTTTTTGTTGAGAGAGAGGTCATTTTACATACCTTTTGAAAAAATCAGCAGAGGGGCTCTGACCTTTATGGCCAGAGAGAAAGAGAGAGAATTTCACCTAGCTTTAAATTTATATCGAGGATTTCTTTAAATCATGTGGTAATCACGTGGTATTGGATACAGGGATTTTTTAGGGACTTTGCTGGAGCCACCCAGTCTAGTAGGTATTATCTCTTCGGATTTAGGATCATGGGAAAAGTTGAAAAGTTGATTACCTTTAAGAGGAATCATTACATCCCACCCTTTATATATATATGTGATGATTTTCCTTAAGAATCTGATTAATTTTTTTAATTTATCTAATATTTTAACTACCATAGTAATACGTTCATCTTTATTTCGCGGTCCCGTTCCTTTTAAACTTTCAATTTAGGTGATCACTTGACTTCCTAAAATGCTTAGATCGTCATTTCCTTCGCTGTGAACTAATAGGGATATTTCCCTACCAGCCAAAAAGAATCCATGTGAAATACCTGACGATCCTTACACATATGATCCTGTTATCTGTATAATACTAAATTTAACTTCCCTGGAGAAACAATCTAGGAAAGTTTTTTGTCATTTCGTTCTTAAATTATCAGAAAGTTTGGACCTGTGTTGCGTCCACCGCTAATCTCGATGTATCTTCCTCCTTCTCGTGTAAAGATAAAGTAAATTCATTATTCCTTGATTAAAAAGTTTCCTTATTGTGCCATGACTTAACCTCCGCAGACCCAAGGTCAACTTTGAACCCTACATTTTAGAATAATTTGTATCAATCGGTTCTAAGTACATGAAAAAGTACTGAAAAAATGTTAAAAAAATTATTTGAATTTTTATTTTTGAGAAATTAAGTGTCTCCTGGAGGAGAAATTAGGACAAAGTGACACCATAATGTTAATTTAAAATATTTCTTTAATCTTAATTTAATGAGTAATTTATTATAATAAGCATAATGAGCATAATGTAAAATTTGAATCACAAAATATTCCTGTCCGAACTGTTAGCAGAAGAATCCTAATTTCCAAAATTTATCGTTCGTTTTTTTCTCTCTCTCTTTAAATTATACTATTAAATAATTTTCTCAATTTTAAGTTGTTTATTATTGAAAACTTATGATTTCCAAAAAATGTTGTCTGCGAGTACTGGAGTGAGTTCAGTTATCAATTAAAGAATATCATTCCTAACTGAAATAAATTCCATAATTATAGTTTCACATCAAGTGATTTTGATAGCCATGGACCCAATGTTTCCTACAGACGACACTGCGTTCTAAATCAGAAGTGGGAAGATTTGAATAAGAAATTAATAATGTTATATGTAAACAGCAAAAGTTTAAGGAATTCAACAAAGTGCTTAATAATTTTTTATTACACAAATAG
Source organism: Nephila pilipes (assembly GCA_019974015.1). NCBI lineage: Eukaryota > Metazoa > Arthropoda > Arachnida > Araneae > Nephilidae > Nephila > Nephila pilipes. Next base: position 233,727 of record BMAW01008619.1, on the reverse strand, counting down.
TAAAAAATATGAACACTTAGCGATGCGCAAGCGTATAATATTCTTTCTCTCGGAAAACATCTTTTTCATTTCACCATAAATAAGATACGAATGCAAAATGTTCGCTAAAAATCTTTTTTTTTTTCAGAACTACCATCTATCAAAATTAACTAATTATGGGTACCAATGACACCTTTAATTTAACTTGGCGGCATTTTTTGAAAGTGTTGTTTAGTGTCTCCTACAGACGACGCTGAGACTGATGAGGTTAAGTACAGTATGTTTTAAATTTAATATTTCCAAAGTAAATTTAATATTTTTGAAGAATTAGAATTATACGAGTCAGTATAATATCGAAAAAAATATTAAGCCTTTAGCAGGACATTATTCGAACAAAAGATTAATCTGAATTTCATGAAAACAAAAATAGTTATAACGCCAAAATGTTTAGGAGTGATACCACAAGTGACTGCTTGTTGAAAGAACAGTAAAATTGCGAGGAAAGCAGACTCACGTGTCCTGAACGCGTGTTAACGGGGTCCGATTGTATTGTATTTCAAATAAAGATTCCTTGCCTCCTAGCAACAGACGAATCCATATGTGCGAGGAAAAATGGGTAGCAAAAGATGGACAAGAAAAGTATGCTGTTTTTGAAATTAGTTTCTATTAAGAATTACTCAACAAAAAAAGTATTAAAAAAGATCCTTTGACGATTATATATATATATATATATATATATATATATATATATATATATTACTGCTTCCCAGACAAATAACATTAAAAGTGAAGGCAGTATTATTCAAACGTAAATGATATAAAAATTATATTGTCGTCCTTGTTTATTCATAAAAAGAAAACCGAATTTATGAACCCAAAAATTTACACGCAATTTTTGTGTTTATCTCTCTTTCTGAGTGACATTTAATTTGATTAATTAAAACTTTTTAATGTGACTATGTTGCAGTTCTATATGATTCTTAATTAAATAAACCATCAGAACCTTACAGATTCTCTTTATTATAAGGTTTCCTCTAATTAAAAAAGTTGTCTGATTCCCGGTAGAATTCAAATAACTTTTAAATTCTACCGGGAATCAGACAACTTTTTTAATTAAAGGAAACCTTATAATAACTTTTAAATTCCCGTAAAAGTAATTCAAATAACTTTTAAATTCCCGTGATATTGTGGAAACATTTTTTGAAAATTTAATCGAAGGAGAGTTTTTGTTTAGTTAGAAACATCTTACAATTAGCCTAATACGAATATATCTTCTCATAATGTATTAAAATGAATTCCCTTTATGTCATTAATATGTATAAAATAACCGACAGCTACCATGTTCTTATGTAACTTTAAATTTGTGTAAATGATATAAATATGAGTATGCTAAAGTTTTATTTTTCAAAATTGTTTATCGAGTTAAAGGAATATCAGCTTTTAGTTTTAATAAATTTGACGTTATTTATACGAAATCAAATTTATAAGCAGCTAAAATAAGTTTTCTTCTTCTTTTCATTGCAATTTACAATGAAAAAGAGGATTTTTTTTTATTTGTGAAAATTGTCTGTAGAATGAAGGAGTGTCTTAAATACACATTTTTTCTAAAGAATAAAATTTGTTTTTCCTGCTAAGCAATGTCTAAAGCAGTGATTAAAATTATTTAGAGAATAAGTAATTTTACACTACTCTTTGTTTCCAACAGAAATTCTTTTTACATTAAGTAAGTTTTGTAACTTCCTGGAATTCCGGAATCAGAATCACATACACTAAGACTCGAAACAGGGGAAGTCTAGTAAAAATCATTCATATATTAATTACAGAAACTTCTTCCTCAAAAAATTTCATTATTTTTAAAAAAAGCTTTGTATTTTGTTACGCTAAGGGAAGGATCACACTTAGAAGCAATTATTAGGCTATTGGCAACGGACTTTGTAATTTTGAATCTTAGTCAAGTGACGAGGACGACCCCTGTTTGGCACCTCCCTCTAAATTTTCACATCACGCCAATGGCAGCGCTTGTGACCTCGACCAGATTTAAAATGTATCAGTCCCACTACACAGCATTTGAAACAAAAAAATCAGTGAGTTTTGAGAAGAGCATTTCTCTTCTCTGTTGAAGGAAACTGGAAATTTTCTACCAGAAACAGATATTTTGTGTCCTGTTCCTGTACGAATAAAAGACATAGAAAGACAAGTGAGAACCCTAATTACATGTTATGTAGTATACACATTCCATGAAAGTTTTAAGTTTTCTGAAGTAAATTTCTTACTAAACTGTGGAGTTAATAATCGTGTAGTCAGATGAGCATTCCAGAGAAAATTAAAGATCTTTTAATATGGTTTGAGGTTGCAAAAGAACTCCAAATAGAAAATGTTCAACCTCTTGAAAATTTAGGTGTAATTGTATCAAAAAAAGAAAAAAGTGTGAATGATAAAGGCATATTTGCCCTCACAACATAACGAAAATGAAATGCATATTTCATACTAAAACAACGAAGTGTTCAAAAAGGTTACGTGTTCTATGAAACAGTAGCAACGTTTGGATGCAGAACAGCAATATGTGAATCAATAATTTCACAACTTTAACTTTGCCATAAATCAACCACAAAGGTTATCCATAACTTATCAGCGAACTGGTTTTTTCTAGGGAGAAAGAAGCGGCAAACACAGGACTTGGATTTTGACGAAGCCCTAAGGAAATTTTCTAGCAAACGAAACTCCAGGCTACAGTTATTCTAATATTAATGAGTTAGAATAAGTGAATAATTCCTTTATATATTAGAAATTTAAAATTGGTTATATGCAATAATATAGAAATGATTCATTGATACTAACTAGAATTGCTACTGTAGGCTTATATTCTTACTGAATAATTTTTTTTTACAATGGAATAATTTAGCCCCTACGATTTTAATAATCTAAATGAGGCGTCTGCCTTTCATTATTAAACACCAGAGACATCTTAAAGTCTAATTAACTAGTCAATAAGTTCTAAAATCCAATTGTATAGACTTGTAAAAAAAAGAAGAGCCCAGTTAATTAATTATTGCCTCTGAATATGTAAAATCGCTCTCTCTCAAACCCCTCTAAACTCATTTTAATCCTCGCTTATATTTAAACGATGAAATCTTAGCTTACCAACACATTCGTTCCGATTAAAGAAACATCTAATTTATAACAAATTCAACTCCTTTTACTCTAATCAGGAATCGATTCTAATCCCTTTCTATACAAACGATTTATTACAAAGTTCACTCCAATTTACAAGCATCTATCAGATTGTTGTTAGCTTTCGTCTCCCTTCTCCTTCCTCTCAATTCTGCTTCGTTTATATATCACTATCCCCAATTCAATTCATTACACTTCATATTTCCATCTAATTTATCTAATCAGATTCATTCATTTGGAAAAGAGTTTTAATTGTATATAGCTCAAACTACAAAAAGTCCTCGAGTTACTGATGAGAAAACCGTAAATATCCCAACGTTCCAAAAATAAATTATAACATTCCTAATGCTACACAAATGTTATTTTTAGCTATGTTATTGCCCCGTATTTTGTTAAAATGAATAAACTGTGTAATAATATTCATAAATAAAATTTAGCTCCAGATTACTCTGGTAGTTACTGAAATAATAGAATATTTATCTCCCTTCTTAAAACCTATGAATTCTATCTATAAACTCCAGTGCATGACCCAGTGTTCAGTCCTGACTACATACCTGTTTGAGGGTGCTTATCTGTAATCGCTATGCATCCTGATTTCAACTTTTCTTCTGCACATCTTCTGATATAAATTGATCTAGAATATAACACAAAAATGACTCTTCACTAAAAGTGTTTTTCACCATGTTTGGGAGATCAACGCCAACATTTTTTCATCCAAACCGACTTTCGTTTATTTTACATTTCTGATAGCAAATGTTGCTTTTTGGCTTTCACCCACGCAATTCGACTTCCAGCAATCTGTGCGGTACAGTAACTGACCACGACATCAATCCACAATATTTGTTCTTTCACGAAGCAGTTCGGGCACATTCAACTTCCAGTGATTCAGAGTAATCCTTCTCAGAGCCTTGTCATCCCTATCTGATGAACACTTTGAGAAATCGAACTGTTTTTGATCAGTGATGATTCTCGCAGTTTTATGTCTTTGAATACTTCTAATAACAGTAGATTGATTAAGTCATACTCTGTTTGACACTTGTCGAGACGAAAATCCTATCAGATGGAGAGCAACAATGCGACATAGATTAGTTTATTAAGAAAGTATCTATGAAAAATTAAATTAACCCCATTTCTCTCTTTTTGAGTAAATATTCTTAACGCTAAGACTTTTCTTCCTTTCTTTAGAATCGCGCCTATTATGAGTGTCGTTCAATAAGCTTTTAGAAATTTTGTCCTCAGAATTTTTTAAAAAGCATGATGACTAAGACAGATGTCTATGTCTCATTTACTCGTAATCGTGATCACAATGTCTTTCGCAACTCAAAAATTCTTTGTTTTTCCTTTTTTGAGCGATGAGATCAACCTCGCTTTCTTTAGAACAAATTTACCTGAAGCAATCCATTGTTTTGATTGTTTCTAGGTTTTCCGTGAAGAACATTGAATCCCTTTATCATCGACGGTGACAACTCGAAGCGGCAGCAGTCAAATTTTAATTTGGCATCAAATGACTACCAAATCAAAACTGACTTATGAATCAATGTCACATTATCTCGGCTCCATTTAACATATGGCAGCGCGCAATGATAGCAACAATTTACTTTAATGATGCCATCTGTCTTCAAATACAAATACCTTTTGAGTCACCATCGTCTGTTTCCTAGAAATATCCTGAGATCCATTTTAAACTACTAATTCGACAATTTTCTTAAAAAAACTCTTTTTCTCCCTGGAATATAAAAGCATTGCATCGATCTAACGATTTCTTTCATCACAAACATCTGCTACGTCCGAAGCGAAGCTTCGCGTCAAGAATAGCTAATATATAGTAATACAATGCTTCAGTGTATATATATACACGCACGCACGCACGCACACACACATATAAACTGCTGTTTGTAGAAAATGCAACACCATGAAGGAATCATCAGAATCAAATGAAATTCGCAGCAAATGTCAATTATAGGATATTATGCAAATTAATAAAGTTTCAGAGCCATCGCGCGTGCGCGGCGCGCGCAGCGCCCTCTGAATTGATGCTGAAAGCGTATAAATAAAGTGCTGTAGCGGGACGTTGAAAAAAGTCTATGATTATTTGTTAGTGGCAAACGTTTAGTGAGACCTGAGTATGCCTCCACGACGGAAGAATAAGAAATTCAAGCAACTTACGGAGTTTGAACGAGGGAGGATAATCGGCCTTCGAGAAGGAGGATTTTCCTATCGCGCAATAGCAGCTCGTATGCAGCGGAACAGTTCCACAGTGATGCGAGTTTGGAAGCAGTGGACCGACGAGCACCGAACAACTCGAAAAACAGGCACTGGACGACAGAAGGTGACGTCAGAGCGCGATGATCGACACCTGCTCCGCATGGCGGTGAATGATCGCACAGCTTCCTCCAGGCAGCTGGCAGCACGTTGGTCTACTGCTACAGGTGTACAATTGTCGGCTTCGTCAATTCGTCGTCGTCTGCTGCGCCGTGGATTGCGTGCAAGGGTGCCTTTATACAGGATTCCCCTCACGGCGAATCATCGACGGCTGCGTCGGCAGTGGGCTCTTGAGCACAGAGACAGGCGAGCTGATTGGCACCAAGTTGTCTTTTCAGATGAATCACGCTTCAATTTGTGGACCCATGATGGCCGTGTTCGTGTTAGACGTTATGCCGGTCAACGCTGCCTTCCTGAGTGTATTATTGAACGACATAGTGGTCGAACACCCGGAGTTATGGTCTGGGGTGCGATTTCGTATCATGGACGATCCAATTTGATACGAATTGAGGGTAATCTCAATAGCAACAGGTACGTCCGTGAAGTGCTACAGCCCGAAGTCGTTCCTTTCCTTCAAGGCATCCCTGGAGCTATCTTTCAGCAGGATAATCCACGCCCACATGTTGCGCGGACTGTTCGAGACTTCTGTTCAGCACAACGCATGCAACTTCTTCCTTGGCCTGCTTATTCACCGGATATGTCGCCTATTGAGCACGTGTGGGATATGGTTGGTCGGCGTCTCACTCGTGATCCGCGTCCTGCAGTTTCCAAAGACGAACTTTGGTTGCGCATACAAGCGATATGGAATTCTCTTCCTCAAGCAGATATTCAACATCTGTTTGACTCCATGCCACGTCGTATAGCAGCACTTATTGCAGCGCATGGTGGCTGCACCAAATACTGATTTCGGACGCTTAATTTGTTTCTTTTGTTTTGAAAATTTCATCATTTATTTGTATCAGTACAAGTCGTTTCTGCATTAAATTTCATTT